>OZ001655.1:20588297-20791585 GCA_963924145.1 Pyrausta purpuralis
CGATGTAAAATATACTTTTATATTAGAAGTAAGGGATCTTTATTATACTTTTGAAAAACGGCACCCAAAAACTGACGAAATATGATTTTATAGAGTCACACAGTTTGCTGCATACAATAAAAGTGCATGTATAGATTTTCCTATTTTTAGGGAATTTTCCCCGTAAATAAAGTGACAACACTGTTGCATTTTACGTCTGGCATTCTCGTCAATGTTTAAAAAATCATTATTAAAAAAATATCATAAATCGTAATAACTTATGTATAGGTGATTCCATGTGACTTTTTACGTTTACTCATGTAGTTTTTACATGATTTCACAATACATGACGGCATTTTTGCAAAATAAATCGCCCAAGTAACAATTTAACGTCGTATAAAGGTTAAGTAAACGTTATCTGAATACCATACATCGCTATAATAAAGTCATACTAACGTTATAATAACGTTTACTAAACGCGAATATGGCCCCAGTTATACGACCTAAATAGTCGTATAATGGTCATACAGAAAGCTCGAGCCAACTTCGTTAACGTCATTCAACAGTCGTACAAATGTTATGTGATAACCACTTTCGTCGCGCAGTAGTCGTTTGTGGTTCGAAGATTTAATTTAGTGTAAAATAAATACTACAAGGAAATACAATAAATACTACAAGGAAATACGAGTGTTATTTAATTTTCATATCTTGCTTACTTTATCTGTCTCTCATGCTATTTGGTTTGACTGGGAACTAAAGTTTGATGATAATTAACCTATGTGAATACTATTCAGATTTTCATGCCCCCTCGTAATTTTGTGTTAAAATCATTATATTTTCATTAACAAAAATATTTTTTTTTCTAAAAATGTCCGACATATATAATATGCTGCTTTTGTCGCACACTTACCTCTGTACGACCTGATGATGATGATCATGGTCGCCATGACAGCTAGCTATTAGAGTAACTTCCGTAAATATGGCCGTCTAATCATTATAAAGTCAAAACCTGACTTAAATGCGACTGCAAGTTTGATTAAAGTCAGGACAGGGCTTTAAACGGACATCATGTAATATAAAAGTTATATTTGAGTCGTCAATAAACAACCCAGTCATTTAAGAGTATTTAATTGACCGCTGTAAAACAAGGTACTGATTGTTATATAAACGGCACTATGAAAACGTCTATATAACATCCACGTTGTATAAATGTCGTATAAAGGTTTTCCAAAGCTAAGACTGTAATATAACGTCGTATTGTTTAGTCTCCCCAACGTTGCTAATACCAGTTTACTATGACATATTCGTCGCACGACTAATTAGTTGCATTAAAGACATCTATAGGACCTGGTAGTCATCTCATTACCATTGTAAGACGGCTATCCAACTTTAGGTTGTACAAGTCAAGACTTATAAGACGTATTTGTTTGTTGGGCGTGGACGCAACGAACGCATTACTACGTGTCACCGGCACTGTCACTCAGGACGAAATGGCAGCGGGTTGTCGGACCTTGTGTGTATGTGTGAGTGTAGAGCATGTACTACAAACGAAATTGTAGTAGCTTGCATGCTTCACATTTTTTTAGTGTATAATGTTACGTCCGTATTTTTTTTACGTCCGTGAAGGTATCCAATTGGGTAGGTCCATCTTTGAGAAAGAGGTCAATCGACGAATCCAACTCGGCTTGGCAGCGTTTGGGAAACTGCGCAAGAGCGTCTTCTCATCTCAATTACCTCAGTGTCTGAAGACGAAAGTCTTCAACCAGTGTGTGTTACCTACGGATTTAGAGTTGACATACGGTTTTAGTGATGACATACGGATCCGAAACGTGGTCCCTGACTATGGGCCTCATAGAGAAGCTCAAAATTACACAACGAGCGATGGAGCGGGCTATGCTCGGTGTTTCTCTACGAGATCGAATCAGAAACGAGGAGATACGTAGAAGAACCAAGGTAACGGACATAGCCTTGAGAATCAGTAAGCTTAAGGAGCAGTGGGCAGGGCACATAGCGCGAAGAACTGATGGCCGTTGGGGCAGGAGAGTTCTAGATTGGAGACCCTTCGACCAAAGACGCAGCCTAGGACGTCCACCAACAAGATGGACAGACGACCTTAAAAAGATCGCAGGATCAAACTAGATGCAGACCGCTAGTGATCGGTTGCTATGGAAAGGCGGGGGGGGAGGCCTATGTTCAGTAGTGGACGTCCTTTGGCTGATAATGATGATGATGATGACATGTATTCGTATTTAAATACGTAATAAATAATAATAAATAAGTAATAAATATTATTTCCATTTTTGAAGTGAAAACTTCTTTAGCGGCGTTGAGCACTTTTGTGGGATGGGGGAAAAATGTGAAACTCGCGTCAGGACACGTGGGCTGATCGAAAAACCGTAAGACGGTTGGCGAAATTCTGGATGTAAGTTGATTTTTCTGAGAGGTAAAATTTTTAATGTAATGTAATTTAATATAAATTGTAATGTTTGTGTACGATAGCGCAATAAATAAATATTGTATTCTGTAAAAATATTATATTATTATTATTATATAAAATTATATAATATTTTTATTGAATACAATATTTATTTATTGCGCTATCGTACACAAACATTACAATTTATATTATATTCAAGTTTTCACTTCTGCCGGCACTCCCGGAGTGCAATTTTGTTTTTTTTTTTCTATGTGACAATATTTATAGCAATAATAGGTAGTTTCCTCTGTCTGTCCGTCCGTTTGTCACAGCTACTACTAGATTTCATATTAAAATGACATCGAGGGTCCTAAAACCATTTTATCTGAAAGTCAAACGTTTGTTACATAGACGCTCCAAAGTGTTAAATCAATAAAATTCTTGTACAACTTTTCTTTTGTTCTTCTTCTTTTCTTTTTCTTTCTTTTGTTAATATTTTTTTTGTACACTTTTTATTAATGATCCACAAATGATTACAACTCTTGTGCAACTCTTCTCTCTTTTTATTAATGTTCAAATTAAATTAAATTAATGTGTACTAACCAACGAATGAAACATATATTGAACGTCGTTTTGCATGAAGTAGTAGATAAATAACGCTGACAGGAACAAATTTACACATTGTAAAAAAAGAGCTTTAGGTTTGATAAAAATTCAGAGAAACTTTATGCTATCCTAAAGATTTTGCAATTAAAACGTTGTTAATTGATATTCAATACTCAAACAATTAATAAAAACTTGTTGATTGCCACTTAAATACACACATCAAAAGTGTCTAGAGATCAACCATTTTTATGCGGATTTCTTGAGATTGAGATGTAGCTTTGTAATAAATTTATGATTTTGTAAATTTATATGGATCCTTTTTGGTGCATTTTATAATTTGAAACAGGAACTGTCAATCAAATTCGAGTAAAAGATGAAAATCAGCTGTCAATATTTTCCCTATAAAAACATACAACGCATTGAAGACATTATTAGTGCTACTGTTTTCCTACTACTGATTAAAACCAACGTTATTATGGAGCGGCGACGTCATTTAAGCAGGGAAGAAATGCTCAGAGCCGTGGGAATGATAGAAGCTGGTTCCCGGCAACGTACTGTCGCTTTAGCTCTGAATACAAGTCAGAGTGTTATCAGTCGACTTTGGCCACGTTACCGAAGCACTGGTACCGTGGCTGAGCGCCATGGAGGACGGTATCGCTGCACTACACGGAGAAAAGACCGATACATTCAAATCACAGCTCGAAGAGCTCCAACAATAACCGCCATGATGTCAGCCGTGAGGCTTCATCACTCTTCAGGGAACTTAATTAGCGACCAAACAGTCAGAAACCGCTTGCATGAAGTGAATCTTCATTCCCAAAGACCGCTACGGGTACCACCTATAGCAATGCACAATCGTAGGATTCGATATCAATGGGCTCTTGATCACAGAAATTGGGCAGAAGAACAATGGCGTTTCGTGTACTTTTCTGATGAGTCTCGATTTGGTATGAGATCGGATACAAGACATATACGGCACTGGAAAACCCCTGGACGCCAATAGCGATTAAAATCCCGCCAGTAAGTCCATCCATATAGTCGAGGAACCATCATGGTATGGGCGGGTATTTGGATCGGCGGAAGAACTGATTTGATTCGGATCAGTGGCAACCTCAACGCTCAAATTTATGCTGAGACGATTGTATCAGACGTAGTCGTTCCTCTACAAGTGCATATCGGTCCCTTATTTCAGTTATTGCATGATAATGCACGACCGCACACCGCAAGAGTTGTAAGACAGACTCTCGCCGCAGCTAACATCTATGTCCTGCCCTGGCCTGCTCAGTCGCTAGACTTGAAACCGATTGAGCATGCATGGGATATGCTACAGAGAAGAGCTCTGCCGAATATGGAGGGTATCCAGTCGCAAAAAGACCTTTTTTTGTTGTTGCAACGAACATGGGCGGCCATTCCACAGCGTGATTTGGATGAACTCATTTTGAGTATGCCAAACTGATGTTCTTGTGTTGTTAGTGTTCGCGGTAGAAAAACGGATTATTAATTGTTTAAGTTACCTTATAAAGTTTTAAAGAAAACTGTTATTTCAGTCTTTTTTTCGAACTTTAATGTCAGTGGTTCAAATGTCAAGGAAAATGGCAAATTTCTTTTATTAATACAAAGGTGACTTGGTTTATCGTTACTGTAGACAAACTAAAACACTTTATTTGATTAATCCTTAAAGAAAATTTTAATTAATATCAATCAGGAGAAAAGTTATTGCAAAAATATATGTTGATCCCTAGACACTTATGATGTGTGCATTACGAAGGCTTAGAGTTAATTATTTTGATTACAAATATCAAAATATCTCAGTACTAGCGGTCCCTTGCGACTTCGTCCGCGTAAATTGAGGTTTCCCGTGGACATTTAGGTGCGCAGATTTTTCTAAACTCTGATAATATTTAAGTTAGGGATCACAACGTGTGTGCATAAAATGCACATATTAATTAAATTGGTCGCCCGCGTCTCTGCGATTTTTCAATTAACTCCTTCGCCGTTGATATCTAGGTATCATACATTCCATAGCTCATACATAGCCTGTTCTTACCAACAGCCTTCCCTGACACAAAATCCTTTTTTGCAAATCTGCTCTACATTGCAGTAATTTATGCGCTAATAACAGAAACTATCCTGTTATTAGCGCGCTTAAAACAAACAAACAATTACTCCGTATTTGTAATTATATATGTGAGATATGGTGACACACACACTCCCACGTACACATTCTTAATGATAAGCGACATAAGGACAGTTGTCTGGTTAGCGTTATCTCATTGATCTTATGTAAATATTTATCTTATTATATCTTTATACCTTTACCCCAGTTAAGTGGACAGTTATCCAGCCACAATAGAAATTATATTGTTACTAGCAATCCCCCGCGACTTCGTCCGCACGTTTTGAGTTGCCTCTTCCGTCGCAGCGTGATGTTTTATAAATAAGTTATCCAACACAGAAATATTTTTTTAATCGGTCCAGTAGTTCCTGAGATAAGCGCGTTCAACAAACAAACTCTTCGCTTAAGTGTAAATTCTTACCTACTTACATAAATGAATAGAGCATTGGAATATAATATTATGTATTAATATTTATTTTCTTATTACCCATTGATTAATTCAGGGTCAACGACTGCGCAAAATGTGATAAACTCCCTATCTATTTAAGTTTACACTAAGGAATATGAACTAAGCTTTATAAGGCAAGAGTAAATAGGTTGCTACTAAGCAGATTAGCACCAAATTAGACTGACATCCAGTGCGATCGAGGTCAAATATCTACTTTAGCCATAAAAAACAGTACAGCTGACTTTGTAGGAAAATACGTGGTTCTTCCGATAAGTTGCCTCCGTCCCGGCTTACACGAATCGCGCCAATAACTCAGGCCGATTCCGAATTAGCAGGAATATGTAAATTGAACACTTGCCTAATCCTAGATTTGCTCAAAGCGACAATTTATATTTCCTTCGGGGCGAAGGAAATATAAATTGTCGCTTTGAACTGAATAAATCTCATTTTACATACCCACTTCAGGCAAACCGAACAGGATACCTTTACCTACCTAAGGCCTAATTTAATTGAATAAACGTAGCTTAAATCGATTTAATACATATCATTCACAAAAAAAATCATAATCGTCACAAAATTTATGAGTTAGGGTCGTGTCGGTGGAGTTTTTCTAAAACTCAAAATTAGGGAAGATGGTGTGGTGGTTTTCCTCTTGTGTTTCTCATTCTTACCGCAGTTTAAGAACCGAGCGTTTCCCGCCTCTTAATAATGCCCATAGGTGCCCAGGGTGACCGTGCCTCTTATTGTGCCTGCTCTTTTTGGATAATAAGTTGGAATAAATCTATTTTAAAAGAACCTGAAGATGGATACTACGTGTTTATTATTCAAGCCCACCACACGTGATCACACATTTTTTTAAAAAAAAAACATATAAACTTTAATATCTTAAATTTTATAATCTTAAAAAGTTATCACTGTCAGCTAGGGTACGGACAACAGCACGTCCTGTGGTGTCTGAAACCGTTGTAATAGTAGTTTGCAACAAAAGTGGGAACCTGTTGTGCTCGCGACTGTGCATCATGAAATAATATATTGCAAAGAACTCTACTTTTACCCCTCTAAGGGAATGTATCGAATTACCAGTCACTTTGAATACTATTATCCTCAGCCTTCTTCCAGGGCTGAGCTGTAGGCTGCGCTCAGGGTCACAGGTGGCGGATAGTAAATGGTCACCAGAAATGGTGATTAGCTGCGAATATGTGTCAGTGACTCCTCTAGTGGTATTAAAAAATGTAGTAAACGAAAGCGGACTCTACACTGGAAATACAGAGTTTCTAAAACCCTGACGATAAAGTAAGGTTCAAACATTACTCCAAAATATATAGTAAAATAATAAAATTGACTCAAAAAGCTCAAAATAATAACTACATACACAATTCAAATAATAAATCTAAAGCGTCCTGGAATATAATTAATAAAACTAAGTATAACTACCCTTCGGAAAATATTTCAAAGCTACTAGTTGATAACAATGTAATTAAAGATCCTCAATAGATTGCTGATGTATTTAACAACTATTATGCAGATTTAGCAGACTCGGTAAAATTTTAAAGTAATTCTTATCAAAAACATCTCCGTAACTGTGTGTCTAATACGTTTTTTCTATTTCCAACTGATCCCTTCCATGTATGCTCTATAATTAAGCAACTAAAAACACAAAAAGCACAGGATACGACAACATCTCTGTGGTGGTCATAAAATACGTAAGCAACATTATTTCTCCTATACTTTCTTACATCATAAACTTATGCTTTGAGCAAAGTGTTTTTCCTTCAGCACTGAAAACCACTATTCTCAAACCTCTCCACAAAAAAAGGAGATAAACTTCAAATGTCTAACTACTGGCCATTTTCCAAACTATTTGAAAAAATCTTACACAACAACATCTACAATTTCTTTGAAAATCATAATTTATTTGCTGACGAACAAAAGGGATTTCGTAAAAATAAATCAATAAATCTGGCAATTTATGAGTTTTTACGTCTTATATATCCAAGAGTAGACAAAAGTAAACCAGTTTACGCATTATATATGGATATGTCTAAGGCATTCGACTTCGTGGATCATAATACATTACTAAACAAACTTGAAGCGTACGGCATTGGAGGTAACGCATTGGATCTGATAGCGTCCTATTTGCATAACAGAATTCAAATTACATATTTTACTAAAATATGTCCCAAAACTCAAGAAGAAACATATTATCTGTCATCACTAAGGGTATCTTCATTTGGAGTACCACAAGGAAGTGTTCTGGGACCACTTCTCTTCTTGATTTATATCAATGATCTTCCCAAGTCAATTAATAATCAAGTGATCCTATTTGCAGATGACTGTACTGCAGTGTTCTACGATCAACATGACAATAACAGTAATTTATGTGAAATGGTTCATTGGTTGCAGACTAACAATTTAGTCATTAATTTTGATAAAACCAAAATCATGGAATTTAAACAAAGAACGAACCAAAGTATAACATTACCAATAGATTACAGTGGAAAATTGATTGAACTCACTAAGACGGCAAAATTTTTAGGCCTTCACATTGACAGCAACTTAAAATGGCTAAATCACATTGACTTTGTCTGCAATAAGGTTTCTCAGGCTTCGTACAGCCTTTATCATTTAGCAAAAAAAGTCATTCTTCCTACACTATTGACCTATTATCACGCCATTGTAGCGTCCAGATTAAGATATGCAATTATCTTCTGAGGAAATGCAACTAATTGGAACACTATATTTAAACCCCAAAAAAGTGCATCCGTGCTATGCGTAGTTTATAAATGTCAGATAGTTGTGAACCTCATTTTATAGAATTAAAAATATTGACTGTGCCCTGCCTCTACATTTTTGAACTTTCCCTCTTTATTCGACAAAATCCATCTTTATTTAAAATAGTTCATAGATCTCGCAACCGAACATTTTTATACGTCATAGATCCGACCCCACATAAGACAGCCCTCTATTACAACAGCATTCTTGCTATAGCCCCAAGGGTATATAATAAAATACCTAGCTATATCAAAGAATGCAATGAGTTCGTAGCCTTCAAACAAAGACTTTTTATGTTTCTTAAAATGCACTCATTTTACTCTGTAAAGGAATTCGTAGAATTTCGACCACCTAATAAATGAAGCTTCTCGTGTCCGTTTGACTGCCTGCCAATGATTTAATTTGATTGACATGACATTTAATTTAATTTGATTTTATGGAATTTTATGAATGTTGTATTATAAGCCTTGTAGATTCCATTATTTATTGTTAATTTTGACATGTATTATTCTCTTCTTTTATGATTGGACATTGGTATGCCGCTGAGGCTGATCACAGCGTTCTCGTTTATACACATTATTTATAGTTAGTTAGTTAGTTAACATCTATTTACCTGTGTATCACAAACAAATGATTTGATTTGATTTGATTTGATATGTTGAATAAGCAGTCCCCGACCAACGGCGGCAGGATTAGGGATGGGCTTTTCTAAGGCTTTTCTATTAAAAGCTACAGTATTCAGTGACGATCCTGTGACATGGCGAGTAAACGCTGTCATTGAATAAGACTTGTTGGGTACCATCAACATAATTTCATACAAGTTAATTACTATATACTTAAAATCATCAATAATATCGCTTACTTAGGTAGTATGGAGGTCACCGCCGCGTAACCACATTTAGAGCTTAAATTGCTTGCATCTTGCGTCACCTTTGTAGTGACGCCGGTTTTTGTGTCGTGATTCGTGTGTTTAAGCGATTTTCTTTTAATTATTGTAAGGCTCCGGAGACATCTTACTACACGATTACTTAGAATAAAAAAGTAGATAATACTTAGCTGCTGCGCTACGTCAAACTATTTCTGTCTACCCAGGTAGGAATCGGAAATAGAGACAGCTATCAGCAAAAAGAACCCAAAAGCTTTAAAAGTAAAAATTATAACTTAGCAAATAGTGAAAAATGTCATAAATTGCACTTGTTAAAATTTAGTAAAAAACTTGAAGAAATACGTTTACAAATAAACAGTTTGCTTCGTCGAACTGGTATTAACGGATTCTTGGCGAAAAAAAAAACAATTTGTTTACTTTCTGCATCGCACGTCTGATGAAAGTGAAAGTCATTTAATGGCGACATTTCGGCAGTGCCCTACTCTAGACCTCACTACCTCACGTAAAATGGCTTGTCAGGTATTTTATGCTGTGTTTACATGTGCCGATCGGCAAAACGTTTCACCAGATGCAAGGAGCCTTCTCATTAGCAGATACGCAAACCACTTTAGATCTGATCCACATGTGCGATTATTGAAAAATATCTATTTAGGTTTAGAAATAAATAAAAAGTGAAATCAACTTTTCGAACTTTCATCCAGTGTATGTTCGTTTACAAGTTTTCTGGAAAGGGATAGCTGGGGGCGTATTGCAATCCAACTTTAGCCGTTCAAATTCCAGGCAGCTTAGTTCCGACTCAGTGAAAACGAATTTTATCAATATAATAATATAATAATAATACTACAATGGTACGAATAATATTTATTTTTTTACAATTTTAATATTAATATTTATGTTATTAATATATTATATCATGCGAAATCGAACCTTGCAGTCGCATCCTTTTTTTTTTGCGTCTGTGCTACCAGTATCTTTAAACAAAAAAGGAAGTCGTTCTAGATTAATCTCTTCAAATTCGAGAATCAGGCCATTATTACTTCGTAAGATTTGTCTTTGCCCTGAATAGAACTTAGGGGAGAAAATAAAGTTTATGAATAATGCATATGGTTTTGCAGAGTAGCACCTGTGCTGCCGACCGGACGTTCCGCCCGCCTCATTCGTCCGTAGGAAATTAAACGCGTCCGCCTAATCCGCGAAAACGCTGCTGTTAATTTGTTACCGTGAGGCGAGCTTTTCGGTAATAGAGTAAATATTGCCTATATGATAGAGAGAGAGAGAGAGCGAGAGAGAGGCATTGTTGTTTAAACTGGGCGATTCTTATAAGACTCTCACTCCTTACAACATCAGCTTTGGATTCTAGCTACGTAGATGTAAAATACACTGTGTTTTGTACTTAAGAAACTTTCTTAATAGATCATTATTTCTTCGTTCTTTGTTCGACTTTCGTCTTCTTCTTCTTCTCGAGTCAATGTAATCAAACCCTCTGCGCCCAAAAAGTGGCAACATCAATGGTCCTCTGGTTAGCACAGAAAAGGTCCTCTTGCGTGCAGGTGGCAGGAGAGGTAGGGCACGACATTAAGTGTGGCATAGATTGTAAGGCGCCACACTCGCACGTGTCGTCCTCGACTTTCGTCTGAAACGATAAAACAAAACTGTAACAATAAACAGTAATTTCCTTACTTTTTATATTCATAAGTATTCAGCTTCAAGCACACTAAGGTTATTTAATGATGGCTCTTTACTGAGTTAATTGAAATATTTATTACTTGGATGTTTGATGTATCTAATTCTTATACAGTAGGTACTACTAAAATGTCATTTCCTTCTAGAAACAGCATTCTATCATTTTCGGCATATATTTTGCCTTTCTAAATATATCTTTCATTCTGTTCGCTGGTGTATCCCTCTACCACTGTGCTGCTAACCTACCAAGAAAGTAGTCTGAAAAAACAAGGGTTTTTCAGACTACTTCCTTGGTATAAATATGGATAAAACCATACGATATCATATGTATGAGGTCGGCGGAATGCCGAAAGGTAAACAAATAAACTTCTGACTTCATGTACGGACAACAGCATGTCAAGGTAAAAACTGCTGCGGTATCTTATTCAGTTGTAATAAGGGCTAGTTTGCAACAAAAGTGGGTAGCCTGATGTGCTGGCCACTGTACCTAACCATGCAAGGCAAGGTGACCTGGCAAAAGTTTCAACTAAGTAATTCTTGTTTCTATGACTTGCAACGATTGTAGTAGACTTTCATTCTTGTAAATTAAAGCAGTCTCTATTTCATAGATAGTCGCGATATCGATAGGTAATATATAACGTTGCAATGTACTACATTAAAAAGTCAATCAGAGTAGAAATAACTATATCCGTATTTTTTATTATTTAAAAGAAACTAGGGCTAGTTACAATATTCATAACCCAAGAACGGCAAAACCGATTTAGGTGAGATTTGGTGGGCAGGCACCTTAGGATCATGGGATACTTTTTGTCCTGTTCGATAGGGCCAGGGCGGGACGAGGGCTGGGCGAAACGAAGTACTCTGGGACCGCTAGTATGCATGTTTTAATAGTACAATAATCATACTTATTATAGGCCAGGCACTGTCTGGGGTAGGCTTTAACCACGATAGGCTCTTACACCTAAAACATTAAACCTCATCTAAGCACAAAACTATCCATTGCCATCTCTCTGTATGACCTAAAGGTTTAACTGGCAGAGAATGTTTTTAGCATTAATTCCACCTTTGTACATAATGATTTGTGCAATAAAGTATTAAAAAAAAAACTAATACTACTAACAAATATAATACTCATATGTATATTTACTTAAATGCTGACACAAAAAATGGACATATCAAAAGAAAGTAGGTGTTATTTTCTGAGCACTCTATTATAGTCCAAAAAGTTTTCTATTTAATTAGGAGTAACAAATTCTTTTGGAGTCTGTACATGATGTCAATGTCAAGCTAGTTATTACCCGGCACATCTCAAAAACTACTGGACCGATTTAAATTAAACTTAGAAACACTGTACTCTACGTTGAAATTTATATGATTGAACATTAAAAAAATCTTCTCGTTTTCCAGAAATCCGTGGACAAACATAGATACATACATACACTTAAAAAATTTAGCACACGTGTTTGAAGGCTTACTAGATCAACGTATTCAAATTGTCAAGGCATGACATACATACACATTAAATTGATTACCTTCTTATTTTGAAGTCGGTGACAAGTCTGTAAAACTTACTTATTTTCAGCACGACTGTATCTAATAGAGTACCTACAAAGTGTAACTTGCTAATTTCACATCAGCTTTTATACCAGAAAACAAAATGATATTTTTTTTAAAAAGTGAAAAGTATTTTAAGAATGGAATGTTTTTAATAGCTCCTAGTCACAATAATAAAACATGTAAAGAGTAATTGTCTTATATTTATCGGAAATAATAATAATAATAATAATAATAATAAAGTTTATTTCACAAAAAAGGTTACATTGACTTATACAGTGACCGAAGCGCCCTTTTAAGCTTAAAAGCCTGTATCAGGGAGCAACGCTCTTCTATTACTAAGGTCGTTATCAGTATACAGTAATTTAAAGAACAAGATAACAAAAAAATACAGTGAAAACACAAGACAAAATTATGAATTTGACATGTGACAACTATGCTGTCCGGTGTCGATCTCAGACGGAGGCGTTGCTGTTTTCCTTACGTGCTTCCGTATGGTAGACGCCTAGTTGACGTCTAGTTGGTACCGTTCCCGTGCAGGTGGATAATTCGACTCCAACCTTTAATTATTTGCCTTTGTGTTTCCGATGTAAATAAGCCCACTGCACTAATGAAATAGCATTTGAAATACCACTTACCGGTTGATTGAAATTACTCAAATCATTTTGCTAATCACCATATTGGACCGACTGATATGGAGGTTTATCATCTAATCATATTAAGCGGTTAGTATCGTTCATAGCGAAAATGTGAACTTCCTTACATTTTTATAGAATCCTTACATTCAGTCAAGCATTCAGCTCATAGTTCTTAAAGTGGTTCGAATATTAGCCAACAAAGTGAAAAACTTGGACGTTATTGCTATAAGCATAAATGCTGAGTCTTTCGTGGAGTTATAATAGAAACTTATTTTGCTTTTAAAACTTCTCATTGGATTCATGTTTATTGTTCGAACCAAACTTTAATTTGAACAAAGCTAGATGTGTCTTAGAAATGAAATCATACAATTTAGGACGACTGGGTTATAGACTGGGACTTGAACAAAAGACAAAGTAAATATAAATACAATTTGAGAAGTTATTGTCTGTTTTTTTTATCATATCACTCGCATGCTCGTTTATTTATCATTGAATAGCATTTAACTACCATGACAGGATTTTTTCTATTGAAGTGTACCGTCAGCATTTTTGAGTATTCCGTTTTTTTTGATTGCTAATATTGTAAACAATCTTTTTATGATTTTTAAAATAATATCAGTGAATAAAATTAAATTAAAAAAAGATTTAAAAACATTTTACTGTTCAACGATTTATGATATCGTTTGTGACTTTAGTGTTTATCTTATTTCAAAATTAATCAATTAGAAGTAAAGTACGTACTTACTTGTATTTTTCCTCTCTCTTTTTGTAACATAGTTTAGATATCAAAGTACTTTAGCTATACCTTCATTCATAGAAAAAAAAATAACTATGCATTCATGGGAGGCTGCTAAACTTTGTCTGCGGTATGGTTTCGCTGATTTACAGTGATAGTCACTTGTTTTTTTTATTTTATTGTTTTGTTATTGTTAGAAGTTTTTGTTTTGTGTAAAAGTTCTTTAATTAATATATAGACTGAAAATTGTTAATATATGTAATCTCTGTAGTTACGTGTTAATCACAACGGTTTTTTTTCATCATAAACCAATTATATTTCTATTTGGATTTAATAAATAAATAATAATAAAAAGTTAGTGAAGTCAGTAAGACGGAATGTCAAGGACTTCTATGTTTGGATGACTCGCTTGGATATGGCGTGTAATTTTCGTTCGAAAGCAAACTAAAATCAACGAAAACCAAGCAAAATATAACGTGAATACTCATAAAATTGAGTTTCATTTTATTTTATGCAAAAAATTATGGCTCTTAATAAAGGAAATGTAAATTCGTGACGGACTGTACAAGAGGAATATTCCTTTGAGTATTTTTGATAGATGTTAAGCCATCTTGAAAATCCTAAGAATATAACAAATACCTTTACAGGACTTTTGTATTAGATAAGAGCATATTCCGCTGATATTTTGCCGATGTTGTTTGTTTGTGAACACCACAAAAGGTAAAATATTACCTGACAGAAATAAATATGCGCACTGTCGGATGATATTGCAATATGTTGACGCGTTTCGTGTGCGGTTTGGCAAAAGTAGATTTCAACATGTTTGTATTTAGATTATGATTAAAAAAATATGACATTCGTGAGGACGCTTTTACAGATTTCAGTAATATTTTTTTTTATTTTCGAATATTTAATACAAGGTTCTACTAACATAATATAGGTCTTATGAAAAGTCCATTAAATCATTAAGTTTCATAGATACAGTAATTACTTGTTGATAGTTTCTAAGTTAATAAGAGAATGGTACAGTGGTGCAAGTCTCGACACAGTTTTTATCTGTCCAACTACGTCGGCATGTAGTTTTAAGGTTTCCGTAGCTAAATGGCAAAAAACGTTATTTAAAGTTTCATCAAGTCTGTCTGTCTGTTTGTCTGTCCGTCCGTATGTCACAGCCACTTAATTCTGTAACTATAAGCATCACACTGTTGAAATTTGGTATAAAGATGTATCCTGTTAACTGCTTTACGATTCTTATACAAAAAATATGTTATTTAAGGGGGGCTCCCATACACCAAACCAAAAAAAACAAAATTTTTTTTTTTGTGAAACCTATGATTATAGTTTTTTTTTTTATTCAAACGTATGGGTGTCTATGGAGTGGTATTTTAAAATAACATCGAGGTTCCTAAAACCATTTTATCTTAAAGTCTAATGTTTGATAGAGGGACGCTTCCAAAGTGGTAAAACTGGCGTCCCCCTTCTAATTTCTAAACTAAGCGAACGTATATTTTGAAAAAAAAACCATGTAATGTAGATCTTAACAAATACTTTCAAAGAATATTGGTTTGGATGGGATCAGGAGAGAAGTTTTTGAGATATAGCAACTGTTCAACAACCGCAAAAGTAACTTTGTTCTTCATACAAACACTATGAAAAACAAAGTTATATTTACTGTCAACAAAATATTGTGGCATTTTACTAAGTGGAAGTAAGTGGATTCCCAAATTTAGTTAAAGTTGGCACAGTACCTTCAGTGCGGGACTCGCACTTGGCCGGTTTTTTCAATGACATTTTAAATATATCCTTTAAATAAATATCCTTATATTTGCCTTCTATTTAGGAGAAACAAATTATATTGCAATCGGTGCATGATATCCAGCTTACGTACTTAGTACACCACCAGTCTCCGCACATTTTTGCGCGAATTTGTTTTTTCTATATAGAAAACGAATGCGTTTTGGTCAATTTTTTGAGGGTGTTTTTTTAAATATATATTTTTTTAAGGTTTAGTTATTATCCGTTATGCCAAACAATACTGGACCGATTTTGATATAACTTACACTGTACCTTAAGTTGAAATATACCTAATTCAATGAAAATTGAATCATCACGCTATGATTTCTCGTTCTCGGGAAATCCGTGGAAAAACGTACAAATATACAAAGATACATAATCTTACGAAATTTTGCAAGCCGTGTTTGGAAGCCTTACTAGATCAACATACTCAAATATCGCCGTGTCTAATAGGCGGCGCCTAAAAGGCGTCGCCGCTCCGAGGTCCCGGGTTCGATTCTCGGTTGGGTCTATTTAGAAATCAAAATTTTCTATATTGTCTCGGGTCTGGGTGTAGTGGTACCACCGTTGTGTTTGATTTCCATAACACAAGTGCGTTCTACTCACTTTGGGATCAGAGCAATGTATCTGATTGGTGTCCGAAATTACATATGTATTTGTATATTATATTACAATACATTGAATTGATTACCTTCTGTGAAAAAAAATACGTTTTTTTCTACGATTTCTTAAAGATACATAAGTTATAAGGATTTTTGATGCAGCAGAAAATTTAACTTAGCGAGGCAAAATGTCAGTTTTTACATTACTTGTGCTTTAGACTGTGGCCACAGGTTTAGCTAAATGTGGTACTAGCCGTTTACTTACCTACACCAGTAAAAAAGTATCAGAAAGGTTTAAGAACTATCAGAAGCTTTATATCTACGGCGAAATAAAAAAACACAAGTTCGAATAATATATAGTACAGTGACAGTATCGGACATTTATATTGTACACTAGGGAGCCACTTACACGCTCAAAAATGAAACCGTTTGCATTTTAAATGGCAGTGGAAATGTGCTTATTTTGAATACCTATCTGTATTGCATAACACGGGAGGATCACGTTCAGCTGCTGAACCCACGCTGCTCTTTCTTTTACTAATATCTACATTAGTCTAAGCTGACCTGACTGTAATATGGCTCAATAAAGATTTATTATTATTATTATTATAAGCATGACTGTACGAGCAAGCAACGTACAGTTTCAGTTAAGACATTAATTTTGGGGTTGACCTCATTTTCCTGTATTCATCATTTTTTAACCGTCTTCAAAAAAGGAGGAGGTTATCAATTCGACTGTATGTTTTTTTTTTTTGTATGTTTGTTACCTCATATCTCAGTCGTTTGTCGACCAAATCGAATTTTTTTTTTGCCTACTTAGAGGGTGTACCTTCTAGTTGGTCCCATTTTTTTCATTTTAGGATCTGATGATAGGATCTTGGTGTAATCGAGGGAATCCCTCAATCTTTACTAGAATCTTAATGTTAACGTGTTGTTACGTCTAATAGTCAACATCTTGTGGGGCTGAGCTGATGGTGGAACTCCTTAACGCTTAAGAGTTCTGTAATTCTTATGACGGAACTTATGATAGGTAATTTGTAGCTTCTTAAAAAAATATAATCATAAGGTGCATCCGAAACATGGTCTCTTAATGAAGCTCAAAATCAAACAACGAGCGATGGAAAGGGCTATGCTGGGTGTTTCTCTACGGGATCGAATCAGAAATGAGGAGATACGTAGAAGAACTAAGGTAACGGACATAGCCTTGAGAATTAGTAAGCTCAAGTGGCAATGGGCAGGGCACATAGCGCGAAGAACTGATGGCCGTTGGGGCAGGAAAGTTCTAGATTGGAGACCCTTCGACCAGAGACGTAGCGTGGGACGTCCACCAACAAGATGGACAGACGACCTTATAAAGATCGCAGGATCAAACTGGATGCAGACCGCTAGTGATCGGTCGCTGTGGAAATCCGTGGGGGAGGCCTATGTTCAGCAGTGGACGTCCTTTGGCTGATAATGATGATGATGAAGGTGCACCCCCCCCCCCTCTAATGTAATCACTAAAAATGAAGAAATAAAATAAACTTTAAAAAAGTAAAAACCGACATCAAAACCAAAATGCACTAAAAAGTCTTAAATAAACTCTTCACCATTGGAAGGAAAGGAATCCGTTTTAGGCAAACAAATTCTTTTTGGAGTCGGTGCCATCACTTTGACCATCAAGCATCAACTATCACAGCACCGACTCCAAAAAGAAATTGTTTGCCTAAAACGGATTCCTTTCCTTCCAATGGTAAAGAGTTCATTTAAGACTTTTTAGTGCATTTTGGTTTTGAAGTCGGTTTTTACTTCTTTTAATCACTCAACCAAGTCAGTTCGCATATAGCCATCAAGAGCGCCGCGCGTACTCATTCATTTTATCATAATTTTCCTTTGTACCGAGTTTTAGTCCAAATACAAGTAATATTTATAGTAATCAAGTTTTATTATTTATCAAATTTGCTTCGGTTCACCCCGAACAATGACGTATATTATTCATTAACATTATTACATAAATTGTATTTTTTTAATGATTATTGTACTTAATACGTAAGTTGTATGTGTTTTTAACTCCGTCTTTCTTGGCTAGTCCAATAATGTAAACAATCTTTGCATAACTATTTAAATAATATCAGTGAATAAAATTAATTAACTAATTGATTTAAAAAGATCTCAGTATAAAACGATGAATCACCATGTAAGCCGATTGATGATTTCGTTTAAAAGGAATGTCACGATTGCTTACAATATTCGAGTTGCAAAGAAAAACGGACTGTATGCATTAGCATTGTATACAGTGTAGAAAGAGTCATCTATATAAGAGGGTCTCTATTTTTGAATCACTCGCTTGGATATGGCGTGTGATTTGTGTTCAAAAATCAACGAAAAAACCGTAAATAAAGACTTAAAAAATTTAGATATTTTTTTTTAAATCCCTTCCGATGGATTTCAACTGGTTTTCATTCCAAAATTGGAGTATAATCAATGAATATCATACGCCATCTTGTCGAGAGTATTTCAAAAATAGGGCCTCAGGAGCTCTATTTTCGAATCGCTTGCGCCAAGAAGGTGAGTGATATTGATTAATTAAAGTCGAACTTTCGAATGAAAATCAGTTTAAATTCACAAGGGACGGATTTGAAAAGACTCATCTTAATTTTGTGAGTACTGACGTCAATACTTCACGTAATTTTTGTTGATTTTTAATTGGTTTTCAAACGAATATTACAGGCCATAATTAAGCGAGTGATTAAAAAAAAGGGGCCTCTGGTCGTCATCGATGTCACATCAGCCACAGCACGTCCACGACTGCAAAGTGGTCTGCATTTAATTCATAGTGTGATCCTGAAATCTCTACAAGAATAGCGTTTTTAGCGGATTCCGAAGCCGAATGGCAAAAAACGGAACCCTTGTGTTTCGTCAAGTCTGTCTGTCTGTCCGTCCGTATGTCACAGCCACTTTTTTTGTAATTATAAACATCCCCCTGTTGAAATTTGGTAGGAAGATGTATCCTGTCAATTTTAGGATTCTTATACAAAAAACAAAGAATAATTATAATTAAGGTGAAATAAAATATATAATTTTAATTCACGTGGGGTGTCTATGGATAAGTGTTTTAAACCGATATAGAAGTTCCTAAAACCATTTTTTTTAAGTCTTACGTTTCATAGATAGACGCTTCCAACAAACAAAGCGAGTGTACATTTTAGAAAAAAAATATATAATGTGGATCTTAACATATACTTGCAAACGAAAATTGGTTTGGACGGGATCAAAGTAGTACCTTTTAAGTTCTTCATAAAAACACTATGAAAAACAAAGGTATATTTGCTGAAAACCAAATATTGTGGTATTTCAGCTAAGTGGAAGTAAGTGGATTCCCTTATTCAGTTAAAGTTATGAACCCTCATTGCGCGAGTCCGACTCGCCGTTGGCTGGTTTTTTCTCGAATTTCCTCTTACCAAACCAAACGTTAAATAAAGGTCTACCGCTTTTTCTTTTTCTTTCAACAGGAAAAAATGAGAATAATATTTATTTGGATGCTCATCAATTTTTACAACAGCCAGACTCTAATTATGACTAGAAGGTAATATTTGGTACAGTCACTGTCAGAAATCTTATGTATTGCAAAACAACTTCCTTCCAAGCAAAAATTTCGTTACTTCCCATAATTATATCCTATTCGAGGCATAGACGAACAAAACAAAGGTAGGTCATGAAAATCGATTCTTATTCGAGTTAGAAGTAAGTTGTACACGACTTTTTCTATGTAGTATAAAAAAGGTTTAGGATAAAAAAATAAGATAGAAGATAGATTAATTTAAATCCTGGTAGTAAGTGGTTGATTTCATTATATGTTTCTCAGCAGGTAAATAAAAAAAATAAGCCGCCTTCAAATAACTGACTAAAAAGCTAAAAATTCCGCATTTGATTTCTGATTAGAAAAAAACAAATACAATTAGAGTCAGTGCATGATGTACAGAGACTATTGATGTATATAAGCTTGGAGATCAAACACAGACTCCAAATGAATTTGATCCTAAACAGAAGGAATATGCGTTGTTTTGAGCTATTTAGTCAGTTTTTTTAAAGGTGGTTTCATTTCTTAATTTTATGACTTTTAGTTGTTACCCATATCATAAAAACTACTCGACTGATTTTGAAGAAACGTATACTGAACCCTATGTTGAAATATTCCTGATTGAACTAAAAAGAGGAATCATATAACAATGGCTTCACGTTTTCGAGTAATCTGTGGACAACCATACAAAAAATACGTACACTTAATTAGCACACGTGTTTGGAAGCCTTCATAGATCAACACTCTCAAATGTTATCGTATTCTTATGATATCACATACCTCCACATTGAATAATTCTTGTTTTGAAGTCCGTAAAAATCAGCAGGGATTTATCAATTAACCCACCGATATTTATTTTACCAGTTTTTTTTTAGTCGAGTGTAGCTAACGAAAAAGAGTGCGCGTCCATTTAGTGGCTGAAGCAATACACTTTTTTGCAATCAGTTTTGTATCCGAAAATAAATAAAGGTGTTCTAAGCCCAAAGAAATAGAAAGATATTTCATTGGTTAAATATTTGTTGTTTTTAATTAAATACTCACATTACAAGTAGAGTTATTGTTTGTCATTATTTTTTGTGCTGTTTGAACGTCTTAATTATCTGCAGCAAAGTAAATAAAGATTTATTTTCTTGTCTTACGAGCATTAGAGATGAACCGAAACCATTTGCTCGCTCAAAACTAATTGGGAATACACCCACAGTTTCTCGTTCTTTGATCCTTGTCAAGTTTAACACTTGTGATTGGTGTAACAAGGAATTTGACAATTCAAATTCCTTATCCCATTCCAATTCCATATCCTGGTTCTACGTAACCAGTGATATTTTTTACACTGGTATTAATTAAGTCAATGTAACATAAATTATTAATAATAATACTGATTTCCAAAACACAAATGCATTGGCTACTTACTTTGGGATTAGAGTAATGTATGTGATTTATCATCATGATCATTATCAGCCACAGGACGTCCACTGCTGAACATAAGCTTCCCCCACGGTTTTCCACAGCGATTGATCACAAGCGGTCTGCATCCAGTGTTATCCCGCAATCCTAACAAGGTCGTCCGTCCATCTTGTCGGTGAATGTCTTACGCTGCATCTTGAAGTTTTCTGCCCCACCGTCCATCAGTTCTTCGCGCAATGTGCCCTGCCCACTGCTACTTGAACTTATTGATTCGTAGGGATATGTCCGTTACCTTAGTTCTTTTACGTATCTCCTCGTTTCGATCTCGTAGAGTAAAACGGATCATAGCACTCTCCATCGCTTTTTGTGTGATTTTGAGTTTCTTTATGAAGCCACCACATTATGAAGACCACATTTCGGATCCGGTTATCATCACTGGTAACTCACACTTGTGGAATACTTTCGTCTTCAGACACTGAAGTAATTGAGACGAGAAAACGCTCTTGCGCAGTTTCCTGAACGCTGCCCAGCCGCGTTGGATTCGTCGATTGATCTCTTTCTCAAAGTTGGACCTACCTAATTGGACCACTTGTCCAAGGTAGACATACCCGTCGACAATTTCGAGAGTTGAGTTCCCAATAGATACTGGAGTGGATACAACACGGGAACTTGACATAATTTTCGTCTTTTTCATGTTCTTTTTAAGACCTACTTGTTGGGATACCCGGTCGAGGTTTTCGAGCATAGTGCCAAGGTCATCCAGCGTCTTTGCCATAAGGACTATATCATCGGCAAACCCGAGGTGTGTTATGTATTTGCAATTGACGCAGATGCCGATTTTATTCCAGGAGCTTGAAGGAGTCTTTCAATGCCGCTGTAAACAGTTTCTGAGATATAACGTCTCCATATATTTCATCTCTTCGCAGTGGAATCGCCCTCGTATTATGTACTGTACTCGTACCGACATGACATTTTAACACCTCTATATACCTATAGTCTATGTGAAACCGCTGAAGAGACCGAAGTAGCGCCCTAGTTACGATCGAATAAAAGGCCTTCTCATAGTTCACAAACGCTAAACATAGAATTATATTAAACTCCTCGGACTTTTCTGTTTAATTTGCCTTACCGTATGGATGTGGTATATGGTACTGTGGCCTTTTCGAAATCCGGCTTGTTCAGGAAGCTGAGTCATCAAACCTAAACGAATTCATTTTATATTTACTAGAAATTTTAAAAAATAATAGTGTTTCTATAGTCCTAGATACCAGGTCTAACTAAAACCGACACCCATAACCCAGTATATTTTGTATCCATACCTTGCAATACTCCTACATGAACCGGGGGTTGTCCTTGCATAGCACATACAGGGATAATCGTCGGTTCGTGACACGCTGCATTTAGATTACTGTTGTCTTAGGGGGCTCTGCGTTTTGGCTACGGCCCCATGTACGCTTTCCGAAGGTCCGGAACCCCTTGGTCCCGAGCATGGAAAACACACATAAAAATAATGAAAAGGCTAGAATGTATAATATATCTGCTGAAGTTCAGAAAGAAATTAGATTGTGTTGTAATTATTATTTACAAATATTGGACACCAATCTCATACATTGTTCTGATCCCAAAGTTAGTAGTTAATGCACTTGTGTTACGGAAATCAGAAACAACGGCGGTACTGCAACACCCAGACCAGAGACAATGCAGAATGGTTTAATTTCTACTTTGACCTGACCGGGAATCGAACCCGGGCCTCC
Source organism: Pyrausta purpuralis (assembly GCA_963924145.1). NCBI lineage: Eukaryota > Metazoa > Arthropoda > Insecta > Lepidoptera > Crambidae > Pyrausta > Pyrausta purpuralis. The sequence goes on from OZ001655.1 coordinate 20,611,245, forward strand.
GAACGACAACGCCTTGCTTAGCCACTACACCACCGAAGTCGTCAATTCAAGGCAGTGAGGCAAAATTGGAGTCTGAGATTTTGTAAATGCTGTTTGGAACAACTGCCAGTAATATCATTTCTTTTAGTAATAAGTTATGAGTATTGCGTATATTTATTGGTGAACAAAGTGAAATACTTTCAAATAGTCGAACACACCCTCACAATGAGCCAATAATGTAACACTTCGTTGCTAGTATTTATTAGCTACAAATGTGATGAATTATTAATAACTAGCGGTCCCCCGCGACTTCGTCCGCGCGTTTTGAGTTTGCTCCCTCCCCTCCCGTCGCAGCGTCATGTTTTATATCCTAAAGCCTTTCTCGATAAATAAGCTATCCAACACAGAAATATTTTTTCAAATCGGTCCAGCAGTTCCTGAGATAAGCGCGTTCAAACAAACAAACTCCTCAGCTTTATAATATATTAGCGCAAGCGCACGTTGTACTTAAGCTGCGAACATTATTTTGGTGCGGAGTTATGTTAAAACTGTGATAGCTCCTCAGATATTTATTGAAATCAAATGATATAAAGGGCAACTTGGTTCTAAATGAAATGCTCGTGATGATTAATGTATTTATTTTGATAAGAATAAATACCTGTGTGTATAATACACCTCTAAAATAATGCATTATTTTTTTTTCAAATTTATTAACATAAAATAAGTTGTAGTAAGTCAACCATAAAAGATAGACATATGCTGTCGCGGACTTTATTATAGAACTCTTAATGCTTAACAATCCTGTCGTACATGATTTTTGTGTAACTTAAGCGGTTTTCGCAGCGTACGCAGCGGAAGCTCTCAAAAGGAATATCTTTCTCCTGTTTTCGCAACATTTTTCATTTCTGCTGTGGTCTTATGAGTCGTTATCGTTATCTTTATGTTATATAGCCTAAAGCCTTCCTCGATAAATGGACTATCCAACGTAAAAATTTTTTTTCAAATCGGGCCAGTAATTTTTGAGATTAGCGCGTTCAAACAAACAAACAAACAAACAAACAAACAAACAAACAAACAAACAAACTCTTCAGCTTTATAATATTAGTATAGATTAAATGATTTTCATATTTAGCGAAAGCGAATGCCACCACCAGGCTATTAGTTGCTCATTAGAGCTGCCCGAGCTTTCATGAATATTAATAACTTCTAATTATAATGCCTACATTATAATTATATTACCAATATTGACAATAGGCACTGAAGGAGAATAAGCAACTATCATAAACACGACAACGGTGCACCGCATATTTTCATTGTATGTGGGAATTATGAGATTGGTTTATGGTTAAGCGTATGCCACGTTAGCAACTGCCTTCTTTATTTACGACTAAGCAGGAATGCCAGGAGGTCGATTCTCGCGGCAATAGAACTTTTTTCGTGTGGTAATTAGATTGCGAGTTTAACTATTTTACCTCAAAATCAAGTATTAAAAATTACCGCTCGAACTAAATCAAAAATTCGTAGAAATTGTGACCCTGACAAATCAAAGCAATTTTTTCCTCGTCGAAGAAAATTCGATTGGTGAACTTTTTTCGTATATGAATTGCGCGAGATTTGTCCCCCAGGTGTGAGTGAGGTCTAGAATAGCGCGGTCAAGGTCTCTGGCGCCACGAAAATTGCTGGCACACACGACTCAAAAAAGGGAGTCACTTCAAAAAAAAAGACGACGCAAGTTGCAAGCGAATTGTCTCATAAGGTGGTAAGGCGGCGGTGACTTCGATGTTACAAATCAATATTCGAAATATTTACAAACTTAAGGGCCATATTTCATTGATGTGTCGTAGACATTCGTAGTCAATCAGCTACGACAATATTCGCTTAATATAGACAATATAGCTTGTAGCATAAAATATACTTAATAATTTTGTCATATCGAAAAACCATTTTTTCATTACATTAGCATCCTTTTTATACTATTAAACCTTTGATGAAGTATTAGAACTAGATATCCGGTGAGACTCTAAAAGATGGCCGAACTAAACAACACCTCACTACAAATTGGGGTCATAATTTTGACTTAGTCTGTTTTTGACGGCGTCAGCGTTCATATGTGTCACAATGCCTTAGTGCGCATTTTAAAACTGCAAGAATAACAAGTGTTCCGTTAAACAATTCCATTTAACAATCCTAATTATTAAGTATCTGAGTATTTTTAATAAAATTACTGCGTTTAGTATATTAGCCAACCCACACACCAACAAGGCCGATACTTTAATAAAAAACCGATTTTCTAAGACAGCGCCTATACATGGAGTATTGTGATATTGATTTTTTTTTATAACCTTGAAAAATAATTTGACAGCCTTTCTATGTTGAAGTGGTTTGTGCTCCGAACTACAAAGCTAAGTAGACGCGGGTTCGAACAGGTTCGAATCCCAATCGCATGACACTTACATTTATATGCATGGATATGTTTGTACCCGTCCGTGTGTTATGATGACCGGCACGAATGATACCTACGGCAAGCAAACGACTGCTTGCTGTTCCACGACTACTTAATGAAATATCTATGTTTTATTTATAATTTATGTTATAAGAATTTAATTGAATAAATGCTACTATTAACATAACGTTCAATTGTTGTAAGAAAAAAAACTTAAAGATGAAATAAGAAACCAAAAATTTGCGCACGGGCGGGACTTGAACCAGCAATCTTGTGACAGACCGGGCCAAACGCTCTTACCAATTGAGCTACTCCGGTCTGCCAAAAGGTTGCTGGTTCAAGTCCCGCCCGTGCGCAAATTTTGGTTTCTTATTTCATCTTTATGAATATAAAATATGACACTGTGAGTGTTAAAGACATTCTTAAGCAGAAAAAAAAAAACATTCATTCTAAACATTTCTATAGCAGTATTAAAGTCGAACATGAATCAAGATGCCTTTCCTAAATGTAAAGAATTTAACCACAACAGGATTGTTTTTTTGATCCGTTATTCTTATAATATGAAGTCAGTAAATTTTTTATCGTTAACCTGTTGTTATTGCTTAATATTATTATAATGTCTACAAAATGCAAAGTGTGCATAATGCAAAACCTGCCCATTACTACTGATTTATTGTGTTATGGAGATAGGAGAGGAGAATATGGTCACTTGACCGTAAATGCCTATCAGAGAACATAACATCACCTGTTTGATGTTGGCGCCATTTCAGTTCGAACGTTTACGAGACCCATGTAAAATGCATTATTAAAATCATGATCAAAAAATTTATTGATTTAAAAAAAAAGTTTTTGATTAATGTCCTTAAAAGCTTAGTATTAACTAGTTTTTGAAATTTGGTCAACTAGCCTATTGCAATCTACCAAGATACTTTAAAAAATATTATTGAGAAAGCGACTTCATGACCTTGTTCCGAAACTGATGTTTGATGTATGTCAATCCATGACATCCTTAATCAGACGTTGCCATATTTAAAAGACGTTATCTATTTCCAATTCTTCATCAAAGTATTAAACGCTCACAAATCAAAAGGCCGCCGGCGGTCGCATAAACAAAAGCATAACAAAAGCCTGTTGAATAACACATCCGTGAGGAATTAAGGAATTTTCACCGTCACCGTATACTGAGCAAATACCCTATTTTTTTAAAGTTTGACTTTATTTATCAAAATGCTTATAGAGGGAGGAAAAACACTTTTTCATTAGAGAAGCATCCTATTTATACTATTAAACGCTCACAAATAAAAATGCCGTCGGCGGTGGCATAAACAAAAGCATAACAAAAGACTGTTAATAAACACATCCGTGAGGAAATAAGGAATTTTCACCAAAGTCAAAAATAATTTATTTAATTTAGGACACAAAAAGCCACTTATGTACGTCAATAATCAGTGTAATATCAATTAATTATGGCCCATGTGGGGCTAGAACTTGTCTCCTTATCTTTTAGGCCATACTAGCGCTTCGAGACAAGACAGAAAATTTGGCAAGTGCTGAGAAGAAACGCCGGAACAAACTCAGTCACCAATAGCAGCCTCAAAAATGATACAAATAAAAAAAAAGGTAGGTTCATCAGTTTGGTGCAGGCTGGACTGTCCATACATTCTCTTCATTAAGTTAGTCTTGAATTTTATAATACCCCTTCGACATTAGGGTAGTTTTGACATGCAACTTAAATTTATTAATAGGTAGTTCGATTATATTAATAGGTATATTGTTGAAAAATTTGACACAATTTCTCTCAGGGATTCGCGGGGACTAAGTTTGTAAATGGCACTAATGGCTCTTTTCTGCAAAATAAAGATGGTATCGATGTCCGCAGTAGAACCCCACAAGAGAAGACCTAAAATATACAAGCCTTGCTGTTTCAACATCAGTCAAATGTCTAATCTTTCTAACCGCAAAGGCAGCTAAAGCGAGTCTCCCAGCCAGAGCGTCAGCATGTGGTCCCCACTGCAATTTCGAATCCAATGTAATGCCAAGAAAAATAGTGGAGTTGGATAGATCTAATTTTTCACCGTTGAGTAGAATTTCTTTGGTAGCTTGCTTCACATTAGGCATGATGAATTTAATACATTTAGTATTTTTTTGTAATAAGAAGCAAGTTATTGCTTGTGAACCAATTTAATACCTTAGAGAGAGCTCTGCTAACATTGTCAAATGATTCTTCGCCTCTTCTTGATTTGAAGATTAAAGAAGTATCATCAGCAAACAGAACTATCTCACAGGAGTTTCGTACCGTACCGTGTACTGAGCAAAGACCTTGATTTTTTAAAGTTTGAATTTATTTATCAAAATGCTTATATAGGGCGCTAATCGAGAGTACACAGCTAGCCATTTCAAATGAAATCCGTTATCTTTCCAGTGTTTTCCCTTCACTCTGTACTTTAGATCGTTCGTAAACAAATTCGCCGATTTAATAAAACGCAAAAGCCGGAATACAGACCGACGGCACAATTCAATCTACTAGCGAACAAATCCGATTAACAGAATCATGGCAATCAGTCGAATCTACATATTCAGGAACATTTTGTGAAGGTGTGGCTTGAAAAAAAAAAACTTTACCAGCGTAATGCAAAAAATGCTATGGGTTGGATAAGCGTAACTAATGAACTTAATGGAATGACTATTTCAATAAGAGGAGCACTAGAAATGTTTTATGGATTAATTTAGCAAGGAGTGTTTATAAGAACTTTAAATACCACACATTTTCGCAGGTGTATTACGAAACTTACAAGCATGAAATAAAAAAAAATAATTTATAAAAATAAAACACCTTCAAAAAACTGACTATAGCGGATATAAAAATAACGCTTTTAACGTTTAGGAGAAAAACAAAATCAATTGCAGTCGGTGCATAATGTGCGTAGACTATTGATGTACTTACGTAAGCTCTTTTTGAATTTGTTCCTACTAAATAGGGGGTTAAATCGTTATGTAACCGTCTTAAAAAAGGAGGTTCACAGTTCGACCTGTATGGTTTGTTGAATATATGTTGTCCGTGTAAACTAATAAAATAGAAGTGTCCGTATAAATGCTACTCGATGACAAGTGAAAAAAAATGTATTGCTGTCTCTCTCTCTAAAATGGTCTTTGATTGTACTGCTGTTGTCTAAGAATAATAAATTAATATCCTTTATCATCAAGCCTGGTTTTCTCTTTTACGCCCATAATCCTTCAGGTTATGGGCCCAGGCACGATTCTGGATAATATTGCAATAATATTATCCAGAGCAATAAAAACGAAAACTTCATCGTGGTGGTATAACAACAGCATGTCGACGGTACGAGGGTCAAACTGAAAGTTCTTAGAACTGGCCACTTATAAACAATAAAATAAAAAAAAAATATTCTAAAATTTGAAAATAGAACTCTTTGCCAATATTACTGAGTACATATTTCATTCATTTGTCATTTGTTTTACGATTTGGCGGCAAATTGAAAATTGTCTGTGTCACGTCAACATGAATTTAACACGAGAAAATTTTCGTGCAATGATTTTTTATGACTTTCGATGTCATTGAAGTCAACAAGAAAGTTATGATAGACTACGATTGGCCTTTCACGATGAAGCCCCATCTCGTGCGACTGTTTACAACTGGTTTAATGAGTTTAAACGTGGTCGCACTAATCTCACTGATGATGTACGTGAGGGACGGCCTTCTACGGCGACGACTGAAAATAACATCTGTGTTGTGCGGCGTATGATAGAGACTGACAAAAGAGTGACCTATCAGCAGATTCGGACAAGCTTAGGCATCGGTATGAGTCAAGTGCACAAAATCCTCCACGAACATTTAGCGGTCAGGAAGCTTTGCGCCCGGTGGATACCTCATAATTTGACTAAGGCTCAAAAACTCCATCGTGTGGATTGGTGCCGTAAAATGATTGAAAGATTTAACGGAGGTGACTCAAATGCTGTGTTCGACATACTAACAGGTGACGAAAGCTGGATTTACTGTTATGATCCTGAAACCAAAAGACAATCTGCTCAGTGGGTGTTTCCTTTCGAGGAGTTGCCAACTAAAGTGAAGAGAGATCGAAGTGCGAGAAAAAAAATGGTGGCCTCGTTCTTTGGAAGGATAGGTCATTTCGCAACAATTGTGTTAGAGGATCAAAAAACAGTTTCTGCAGAATGGTACACTACCAATTGTTTGCCACTTGTCTTGGAAAAAGTTCGAGAGAAACGACCTCGCAGTAGTATCCTCCTTCACCACGACAACGCCTCATCGCACACCGCCAAGCGAACGATCGACTATTTGGCGACATCAAACGTTGAATTACTGGGTCACCCGCCGTATAGCCCCGACCTCGCGCCTTGTGATTTTTATTTATTTCCAAAAATTAAAGAAAAACTTAAAGGAAAGCGGTTTATGAATGCTGAAGAAGCGGTGGCTGCGTATCGCGATGCCATTGAAGAGACCCCTAAGGACGAGTGGGCAAAGTGCTTTTCCCAGTGGTTCCATCGCATGCAGCGGTGTATTGACGTCAATGGACAATATTTTGAAAAGATATAATAAAACTAATAACTGGCTAATGTAATCAGTTTTTGATTTTCTAAGAACTTTCAGTTTGACCCTCGTAAACTCTTCCGTATCTTCCTTTGCAATCGATAAACTGAAAGGAATCGAAAACTTCTCGTCGTGGAAATTTATGATGAAGATGGTCCTAATCCACGAAGATTTGTGGGATTGTGTGGAAAAGGAAACCAAACCGGAAGACGACAAGAAAAAGGTACAAAAGGCACTAGCTCGAATCGCTTTGTCAGTACAGCCTGCAGCGTTTGTGCACGTGAGGTCGGCGAATACAGCCCACGAGGCTGGGAACAATCTATTACGGGCGTACGAAGACAAAGGGCTTTGCAGAAGGTTAGCATTGTTAAGAACCTTATTCGGGACCAAGTTGGTGGACAGTGATAACATGGAAAGCTATCTTCTGAAGATCACAGACCTGTCGCAGCAACTGAGCGACATTGGATCATCACTTGATGACGATTTCGTAGCCGTGCTCATGTTGAGCGGCCTAACCGAAGATTACGATCCACTCATTATGGCAATAGAAAACTCAAATATCAAGTTGTCCAGTGAGACAGTAAGAGCAAAACTACTACAGGAAAATTTGAGACGCGACAATAAATCGGACAACTCCGTGACAGCACTCGCCGCCGTACAGAAGAAGCCTAAGTGTTTTGCCTGTAAGAAAACTGGACACTTCATTAAGGATTGTCCGAATAAGTCGACTAAGAAAAAGACTACTAAGAAGACTATGGACGAGCCTAAGGCGTTGCTTACAGCGTTGTCAGTAAATGTAGAACAGGACTCCTGGTACATCGACAGTGGTGCAACGAGCCACATGTGCCGGGATAAATCAGTGATGAGTGATTTTGTGGAAAGTAAAAGTTTAGTAGTGAATGTGGCTAACGGTGGCAAGATGTACACTGCGGGACATGGAACTGTAAAAGTAAAATTACAAATGGTACTTATAAATTAATTAGTGATGTGTACTATGTTCCTAATTTAAGTAGTAATCTGTTGTCTGTAAGTTCAATGGTCAAAAAAGGTTTCAAAATTGTATTCGGCCCCAGTGGGTGTCAAGTCTATGACAATGGGGTAGTTGCTGTCAGTGGTACACTAACCAATGACGTGTATAAACTTAATATTATTGGGGCAGTGTCAGCTGTTTCTAGCAATGTTACAGTGTCTTCACAGCTCGAGCTACTAGCGAATACAGTAGTTGAGTGCGAGGCAAGCAACAACGAGACGGAAAAGGTTTGGCATCGTCGACTTGGGCACCTCAACAGAAGAAGTATGGAACTCTTAAATAAAGGTATGGTTTCAGGCATTTCTTATGATAAATCTGATTATGAACCCTGTGTAGCATGTATTGAAGGGAAGCAAACTAGATTGCCATTTCCTAAGAAATCTTACAGTAGAGCGACTGAGGTCTTAGAACTCATTCATACAGACCTGTGCGGGCCAATGCCAAGTACTTCTCTTATCGGCTCAAGATATTTTTTACTTTTCATAGATGATTTTTCTCGAAAGACTTTAATTTACTTCTTAAAAAGAAAAAGTGAAGTGTTTGAAAAGTTCAAACATTTCAAAGCCCTGGTGGAAAACCAACAAAGTAAAAATATCAAAGCTATAAGAAGTGATAATGGTGGTGAGTATATTAACTCAATCTTTCAAATGTTTTTAAAGGAACATGGAATTCGGCACCAAACGACCGTCCCTCACACACCACAGCAGAACGGTGTGGCAGAGCGAGCCAACCGCACAATAATGGAAGCGGCGAGATGCATGCTGCAGGATGCAGGACTAGGGCAGGAGTTGTGGGCAGAAGCCGTGAATACTGCAGTCTACATTCAAAACCGCTGCCCAACAAAAGCTGTTCCTGGATGCACCCCAGAAGAAAAATGGAGTGATAGAAAGGTAACAATTAAGCATTTACGCATATTTGGCTGCACTGCTTATGCATTAAACCCAAAACGAACAAAATTAGATTCAAAACGCAAGAAATACATTTTTGTTGGCTACTGTGATGAAACCACAGGGTATAGATAACTAGAAGCAGATTCACCAACTAAATGTGTCATAGCCAGGAATGTGACTTTCTTAGAGAATAAATTACTGAGTAAAGTGTCACATGATGATAACGATAAGAAATCTTACAGTAGAATCAAGAAGATTACTTCGAAAGCCTATAGACTACTTGGTTTTATTTTTCGTCAAAGCGTAGACTTTGTTAATGAGAAAACCCTAATTCTATTGTATAACGCTTATGTTCGATCACAGTTAGAATACGCATCAGTTGTGTGGAATCCTCAGTACGCTAAGTATATCGACCTTCTGGAGAACATTCAAAACAAATTTGTTAGACGTTTATCTTATAGATTTAAAAAATGTAACACTAATATTATTTAATCTCTAATAACCCGCCGAGAACATAGGGATCAGATATTCTTATACAAAATCATTAATAATTTAGTTGATAGCCCGTACTTGTTAAGCAGACTTTCTTTTAAATGTACTAAGTCACGAACTCGTCATAAGAGTACTTTCGATGTACCCATTTGCAGGACTAACTACCGGAGAAATGGTTTTATTGTCAGAGCAACAAGCAAGTACAACTCAAGCTTCATACATATAGATATCTTTCATGAGAAGTTATCACGATTTCGTTTTCTGTTAAAAACGAATGTGTTGTGTGCTATAATAACTATTATTACTTTGTGAATAAGTGCCATCTTTGGATGCAGTTCGCTCGCCAGTGCGTCGGGTGATACATTTTTCTTGTTAGCTAGCCCATATTACAACTACGTAGATAGCGCAGTGTTGACCCCGGCGTGCTGTTGTCCGAACATGCATGTTTTGTAAATCTACAGTATGTTGTTAATATTATTTCATCCGATTGTCTATTTGACTTATCTTGTAAAATCTAGCAGTGGAAACGCATAAGGCTAATGTGTTATGATTTTAATTTTTATTTCTTAAGAATTATTGTAAAGCTGTTGTTTCCTTAATAAAGAAAAATAAATAAAATAAAATAAAATAAGAAAACTATAGAATGTTTTCATGATTTCAAAAATGATGAAACTATTCAAACTGGACACTCTGAATCATCTATTGTGAACACTGATGTATCTGATGACACTACTACATGGCAAAGCAATCAAAGACTCAGTACTATCACAATATATGATTCCGAGAGCTCGTCTGAGCCTGATGATCCAGCGGACAAAACTTACATTCCAGAGGAGACGGAAGAGTCGACAGAATCGTCAGAACCGTCAAATTACGACGATTCAATGGAAATGGCGACTTACCTGTTGACGACGACTTCCGATGATTCTCCGCAGACCGTACAGGAGGCGCTTGGAAGGCCAGATGCTGAACATTGAAGAGAAGGAATGAATAGTGAGTACAAATCATTTGTAGATAACAAATGTTGGACCCTGTCTAATAGGCAAAAGTCTCACAAACCAGTCAAATGCAAGTGGGTATTTAAAATCAAGCGAGGGCTAGATGGAGACATTTTAAAATATCGAGCTCGCCTGGTTGCCAAAGGCTACACACAAAAATATGGAGTGAACTATGAGGAGACATTTTTTCCTGTTGTGAGTTATTCCACAATACGAATATTGTTAGCTTTAGCGGCAGAATACAACATGGAAATAGAGCATCTTGATGTTAAAACGGCTTTCCTTAATGGAGATTTGAAGGAAACTGTTTTCATGGAGCAGCCTGAAGGATTTCAAGTTAAAGGTCAGGAACATAAGGTATATAAATTATCCAAGGCCATTTATGGTCTCAAACAGGCTTCGAAGGCCTGGTGTGAAAAAAAATGATCATGTCTTGTGTGAGAAATTAGAATTTCAGAGGTCCTCATCTGAACCCTGTATTTATATCAAGTCAAGTAATAACTCTTTGACAGTTATTGCTCTGTATGTCGATGACATAATTTTATTTTCTACATGTAATAAAGCTAGATCTGAAGCAAAACTTAAATTATTGAAAGAATTTCAAATAACAGATTTAGGGCCAGCTCATCACATACTGGGTATGAGGTTGTGTAGAGAAAAAAATAAAATCACTCTCGACCAGAGTACTTATATTAACAAGGTGTTGCTGAAATATAACATGAAAGAATGTAAGGTTTCACCTACACCAATGGAAGTAGCTCTTAAGCTACCTAAAGATACAGAAAAGGATGAAAAACTGGACTTTAGAGGTTTGATAGGTTCTTTTTGTCTGCACCAGACCAGACATCTTGCACGCAGTGGGCTATCTGAGTCAGTTTAACGAGTGTTTTTCAGAGATACATTGGAAAGCTACTAAAAGGGTCTTGCGCTACTTAAAAGGTTCTGTAAACTATTGCCTAACTCTTGAAAAAGGCGAACTAGGTATCACTGGCTATGCAGACGCAGACTGGGCTAATGATAACGGAGATCACAGGTCCTACACCGGCTATGTATTTACCATAGGTAAGTCAATAGTTTCTTGGGAAAGTCGCAAACAAAAAATGGTAGCCTTGTCAAGCACCGAGGCCGAATTCATGTCCCTTTCTGATTCTTGTAAGGAAGGCTTATTCATTCGCAAGTTACTGAATGAAATTATCAATAAAGATTTTGTAATAACAATTTTCAATGATAATCAGTCTGCATTGAAGTTATGTAAAAACAATTTGTATCATGCACGAACTAAACATATAGATACAAGACATCACTTCATTAGAGAGTATGTAAGTAATGGGATTGTTTTGTTAAAGTATCTATGTACTAATGATATGTTGGCAGACATACTGACAAAATCATTATGTAAAGAAAAACATTGTAAATTTGTAACACATTTATTATCTAAATTTTAGTTTATAAATTACAGTAGAACAGTGTTTTATGTACATTTCATATGAATACTAAGATAATTATGTAATTTGTTTTGTAGAAATAACTGTAATCTAAACGAGATAAAAAGTTAGGATTTATGAGTTTAAGGGCCAGTGTTGAATATATGTTGTCCGTGTAAACTAATAAAATAGAAGTGTCCGTATAAATGCTACTCGATGACAAGTGAAAAAAATTGTATTGCTGTCTCTCTCTCCAAAATAAATAAATAAATATAAATATCCTTTGGACATTCCCACACATCGCCATCTAGCCCCAAAGTAAGCTACTCAAAGCTTGTGTTATGGGTGCCAGACAACGGATATAATACTTAAATACTTTTTTGTTTGTAAATACATACATGATATACATAGAAAACACCCAGACCAATTCAAACAGACATGTTCATGCACACAAATGTTTGTATTGTGCGGGGATCTAACCCGCACCCGCTGCGTAGTAGGCGATTTCTCGACCACTACACCAGACGGGTCGTCGTCAAAATGGTCTTTGATTGTACTGCTGTTGTCTAAGAATAATAAATTATTATCCTTTACCATCAAGCCTGGTTTTCTCTTTTACGCCCATAATCCTTCACGGTTGTCCGTGAATATCAGAATGAATGAATGATATGAATGATTAAATGATATGAATGAATGGATGATTGAATGATATTAATTATTGTGCATGAAAACAAGGTTACAGAGGTCTTACAGCTTATTCAAGTTTCACTTGATGCTACCTTTTCAGGTGTATACACATTTTACATAAATTGTAATTAATTTCAGTCAAAACAATATTAGAAAGGCATGTCTTAATTTCAGTAGAGATATTAAAATTTAATAAATTAAAATGTCAATTAGTATTAATTAAAAGTCAAAAAAGTCCTTAACCCTGTAAAAGCAATTCCTTAATAGTCATTTCACAATCAATTGCTTAAATGCTCCTGTTTTAATATTCTCATATTTAAAAGAGTTTGGCAGTTTAATATAAATGTCAATGCACATATTATTACAATTTCTTGATACCAAAGCCAACTTAGTACTTGGCTTGAGCAATTAATATTCATATTGTAATCTAACCACCCCATCGCTTTTTGTTTGAAAAAGGTGTTTATAACTTTTCACAATGACACAAGCCTCGAGAATGTATAAGGAATGGCCGGCAAGATTCTCAATAATCAAATATGGCTCTTATGCAGCGCTTCTGGATCAAAAACAGTTTGTGCCAATCAGTCGATCCCCTCCATAGAATCGCGTTTGGTTGGACCCATTATGATGCGGTTTTCACTCACTTTCACCGGTATTTGTTATACTATGGAGAAGGTTTTAATAACTATTAAAGTTCAATCAATTACATTGTAACTCAAAAAATACAAACTCGAAGTATATTTTTTTTTAATTGAACCGCCTTTAAAAACAAACACTAAAAGGACTAAAATAGGAGAAACAAACTTATTTGAAGTCGATGCATGAAGTCAGTATCAGTCTACGTATGCACATCGGATCATGAAGGCGGTTTTCCTATATGAAAACACTAGCGGTCCCTCGCGACTTCGTCCGCGCGTTTTGAGTTTGCTCCCTCCCCTCCCGTCGCAGCGTGATGTTTTATATTGTTAAGCCTTTCTCAATAAATAAGATATCTAACAAAGAAATACTTTTTCAAATCGGTTCAGCAGTTCCTGAGATAAGCGCGTTGAAACCAACAAACTCTTCAGCTTTATAATATAATTAGCGCAAGCGCACGTTGTACTTAAGCTGCGAACATTATTTTGGTGCGGAGTTATCTTAAAACTGTGATAGCTCTTAAGATATATATAAATGAAATGCTCGTGATGATGAATGTATTTATTTTGATAAGAATAAATACCTGTGTGTATAATACACCTCTAAAAATGATGCATTATTTTTTTACAAATTTATTAACATAAAAAAGGTTGTAGTAAGTCAACCATAAGACACCAAAGATAGACTTTTGCTGTCGCAAACTTTATTATAGAACTCTTAATGCTGAACAATCTTGTCATACATGATTTTTGTGTAACTTTAGCGGTTTCCGCAGCGTACGCAGCGGAAGCTCTCAAAAGGAATATCTTTCTCCCGTTTTCGCAACATATTTCATTGCTGCTGTGGTCTTGTGAGTCGTATCTTTACGTTATATAGCTTAAAGCCTTCCTCGATAAATGGACTATCCAACATAAAAATATTTTTTCAAATCGGGCCAGTAGTTTATGAGATTAGTGCGTTCAAACAAACAAACAAACTCTTCAGCTTTATAATATTAGATTAGATTTTTTTTACCTTTTTAGTCAGGTTTTTGAAGGCGGATTACTTATAAAATGTAAAATGTGGTGTGAAAATTGAGTTAGTCAATAGCACTGTTGATTTAATTATCGAAAGCGACCGTGAAATCCTGACAATCAATAATTAGTTCGTTCAGATTTAATGATTCCATTAAGGCCATTTAAATGGATCGCGGCAATTGTCGGTGTCATTTAAAATCCTCTTCGTTTGGTCAGGATTGCTAAGGAAGCGAAATCAACCTGCATTATTCTCGAAGAATTGATAATCAATTTGTGCTTAAAACTTCCCTTGTGAAAACAGATTGAACGAGACGACATAAACATATTTTCAATAACTTTTATGTAGTTTTCAAATGATAATCTGCACTTCAGTCACAATGTTAGTTTCTAACAGTCATTTAAGAGTTACTTGGAATGTTCTCCGGGAGTTTTGAAAATGAGATACTTTTCAGATTTTGGTTTGCTCTTTTCGAATTTCAACTTTGCTACCTCATGTCTCAGCCGCTCGCGCCACCATCTTCAAAAAAAAAAGTTAAAAATCTACTTCACGGATGTAATCGTAATGCATAGAAATTTAATTGTGACCCTAAGTAATTTAATAACATTTTTTCTTTGACAAAGAACAATCGATTGGTGAACCTTTTTCGTATGCGTACTGTACGAGAATCTATCTGCCTTCTGATATCCAAATGATAGTGACCCCGTGCGTTTAATTCGATCGTCGAATGTTTGCGTGTGAGGGCGGGCGGCGGCGGCGGGCGGGTGGATGGCGATTCAATAATGCGAACGCAAATTGGTTCTCGCGTCAACACAGCCCGCCGCAGCGTTGGGTTACACAAGACACACAAGGAAATTACTCTATAATCCAAATATTGTGAAACCTAGAAACCAAAATAGAATTAGTCAGTCGTTCAACCATGGTCGTGCTCGTGATCTTTAAGTAACGCACATTCTTGGCGAGTGTACGTGCGAACAATACTTCCTATTACAATCCAATAGTCGGGATGTGTCAGGCCTACAATGAGCTGGCTTCAGGTAGTAAGGACAGGGATATTGATATTTACCACTTACATTAAGTCAATTCAAAAAAGCGGTTCTGGATTGGGTTGGTCGATCCAGCACATAATAATCAATGCCATTTGTTTACTTGTTTGTTTTGTTTAATTTATTTATTATTAATGCTTTGTTAATTTACTAGGTCTTAGATACGAATTAGTTAGTCCTCTTTGTTTTGTTTTTCATTTTATATAAGGCTGTGTCTTTTTTCCACTCTATTTCATATTGTGTAGGTACGCATGTTCAGTTTTACAGTCTAGATTTAATCATTTTTACCTCTACTTTACTCATTTTTTGTCTGTAAAATGTTATGTGTACCTAATAATAAAAAATAAAAAAAGTGTAGAGTTTTCGAAGTATTCCCATAGCTACTGGTAAGGAAGCTTCCTTTCGATGTGTCGTTAGGTGTTTACCCGTTGAAAATACTGTAGGTACGCCACTTTAATTTAATTTTATTCATATAACAAATCTGTTTCGCTACAACAAATGGTATACGATCACGGCTATCCTTAAATCCGGCTCAAATCAAGCTCAGGTCCGGTCATGTATGGAGTATTGCTGCCACCTTTGGGATGGTTCTGCCAAATACCAACTGGCTGCCTTAGACTCGATTGAAAAGCGAGCCAAAAGGATAATTGGAGACACTGCACTTTTTGAGCGTAAGCTTCTAAGCCTAGAGCATAGACGTAAAGTCGCGTGTCTCTCTGTCTACTACAGGCTGCATTTCGGAGAGTGTGCGAGAGAATTGCACGACCTGATTCCACCAGCTCCCTTTCACCAGAGAAACACAAGACGCGGGCGTGGTTGCCGCACTAATAGATTTCGATCTACGTTTCTCATGCGCACGGCTAGGGAGTGGAATGCGCTGCCGGCAGAAGTGTTTCCTAGCCACTATGATCTGGACGAGTTTAAGAAGAGAGTGAATAGGCTATTATTAGTCAGACATGATACATCCTAGGCCACATCATCGCTTACCACCAGGTGAGATTGTGGCCAAATGTCTGCCAGTATCTCTGTCAATATAACGTATAAACATACCGTGAAATATAAAGCGTGTAGGTAATCCGTTTATTTACTAGTCGGTAAATTTTGAATAGTTTGTACATAATAATCTCAGCTGAGACTATTTTCTTTTTTCGTATTTTTAGAGCGTGTAGTCTGGTTTTAGTTTGAAAAACTTTCTTTTTTACCTAATGTCAATATCATTTATTATTCCATTGGAGGGTTAAGCTGCTTGTACTTAATATTCTAAGGCCCCTTATTACTAGCTTTTGCCTTCCCTTTTTAATAATGTCAGAAGATGTGGTACCGTTAAGTACGAATTGAAGAGAGAATTGAGACAGCTTAGTTTACGTGAAAAAAACAGTAAAGCTCAAATTGCTTGTTATTTTAGTGATTAAACTGTATACTCTATCAATATCTATGACTTGATAAACCTAAGGCAAAAAAAATGTCGAAGAGGATTCAAAGCCATCTAAAATAGGACCAAATCACAGGTGTTCCATTGGTGGTGTCACGCAACATTAGCATTGCTAACAGTATTAAAGTGTGCGTTTATGGGCTACCCCAGGTAATACCATTAAATTGACATGCTATTTCCATTGACCTTTTCGCTGCCCACATTTGATAGAAAATAGAGACAATAATCTTTAAGCCCCACTAGAGGTATTAGTTTAAGATCTGTTGGTACTAAAATAGATAGCTGAATTAATTGCCTGCAAAAGGTATATAATAAGAATATAATGACGTGTCCATTATTGTTGTAGGTAAGTATCACGTATTAGAATCATAAATATATATTAGAGTAACTATTTTAATAGTGTGATTTACACAGAAATATGTATGTATGTATATATAGAGAAAGTGACGTTAGTTACACTATTTATAACTTAACCGATTTGGCTGAAAATTGGCGGGGAGGTAGCTTAAAACCGGGAGACGGACATAAAATACTTTTATTAACGTTCGACAGGGCCGGGGCTGGGGAGGGACGGGGCTGAGAGCAAAACAAATTTCGGTGGGTCAGCTAGTTTTTACTACATAAACGTTGAGTAATTAATTGCATTTTACTAATATGTTTTTCAGTAGATGCATGTTATTGAAATCCATTAGTGGACAGTCCATTGCACATCTTAGAACACACACACAACCCATGTCTCATAAACTATTGAAATAATTTCAATAGTAAATATCTCAAGCTTTACAAAAGCATAACTAACAGAAATAATAATGTAACAAACAAAAAAACAGAGATAAGTATTGGTGTGATATGATTTCTTAATTCAGCTTTTAGTATAGCAAAAAGAATTTTTTTTTAAAGTGAAAACCTACACCTAACCTCAACAATTGACCAAAACGCTTTACGTAAGTGTAAGGGATTAATCGTAATAACACAGAACCCTAAAAGGCTATACGCTCTTAATATTCTATGAAAGGGTATTATTTTGTGAGTGGGCAATTCAGATTTTTATAATACGTTTTTTTCAATAAGCTCCAAAACTATTCACTGAAAATTTGATGTTGGTGGATTGCGTGGGTAAACGATTTTATAAACTGGATTTTTGTGATTTTTAATTTCATAAAAATAGGGTCTCCTGCCTAAGGACACTACAACCTTCCTATATTATATGTACTGTAGAGCTGACAAAACGATACACCATTTACGACTCGAGAACGGGTGGATCGATATTCATGATTTTTACTTTGTTGCATTCGTCGTCACGCTGAAAATATTAATATTTATAATGAAAAATGGGGGAAGTAGGTAGGGAGAAAATTGTGGAATTGTGGCGTACGAATTTATTCTCAACATCACTTATATTTATGATAGTCTAACAAATCATGTCCCAAGTTAGGGTCCTAATTGTATTCCTAACAACTTGCGGGCCTTATTGTGGTCTAGTTTTAGTGAAACTGTTGGTTGAGTGGCGAGTTTGGGACCAAACAGCTGTTAATATTTTTTGTTCTCAATAGTTTAGCAAGCTTGGGCAAAACCACTATCCGTTGCGGCTAGACATAAAAACAATAGTGGGCTATTGTTAAACTTCCAAATTTTCTTTTCTAGTAGTCGTGTTAATTTTTTATTTACCGTTGATATGAGTAAAAATAAGTTCTTACATTCTGACGGAATAAGAAATGGATTTTAAAATGACGTTGGTATTTATTCATGTTCTTCTCACTTACTTTTATAAGAGGTACTTCAAATGTTACCTATTATGTATACTCCTATAATGTCAATTTTTCTCTAGCTTTAGGTTTTAAAATAGCTCGATCCTAAAAGAAAAATATATGCTAAGAACTATGTATTGGAGCTTGAATTTACTAAATCTTCAGTATCGATTATATATATAGTATGTACCTACTTAGTGGTCATAATGCAAGCAAGCTGGCTCTATCAATAGGGATTTAAAAATAGCTAAAGTTTAATCTGAACTTAAAACACGACTAGCATCGATTGTGTGGGTGTTTCTTCATGTCTAGCTGGCTCATTTAATGTTGTGAAAAGGGACCTAGTTTTTTATAAGAGAATATAAAACACAATAAACTGGATAAATCTGTTCCATTCAGTAAACCTTACGTAGTATTTCTTATCATCCTTACAATATGAGTCAAAGGGTTATTTGAATCTGGAAAAAACCGGCCAAGTGCGAGTCGGACTCGCGCACTGAGGGTTTCGTGCCAACGTTAATTGAATTAGGCAATCCACTTACTTCCACTTAGTAAAATACCACAATATTTTGTTGACAGCAAATATAACTTTGTTTTTCATAGTGTTTGTATGAAGAACAAAGTTATGTTTGCGGTTGTTGAAAAAGTGCTATATCTCAAAAACTTCTCGTTCGATCCCGTTCGAACCAATTTTCGTTGAAAGTATTTGCTATAATCTACATTATATATTTTTTTCAAAATTTACACTCGCTTAGTTTAGAAGTTAGATGGGGGGGACGCCCATTTTTCCACTTTGGAAGCGTCTAGCTAAGAAACATTAGACTTTAAAAGAAAACGGTTTTAGAAACCTCTATTTCATTTTTGAAGACCTATCAATAGACACCCCACACGCATAGGTTTGACTAAAAAAATTTTTTTTGGTTTTAGTTTCATGTATGGGAGCCCCCCCTTAAATATCATTATTTTTTATTTTTTGTATGAGAATCGTAAAGCGGTTAACAGGATACATCTCCCTACCAAATTTCAATAGTGTGATGCTTATAGTTTCAGAATAAATTGGGTGTGACATACGGACGGACTGACAGACAGACAGACAGACAGACAGACAGACAGACAGACAGACTTGACGAAACTATAAGGGTTCCGTTTTTTGCCATTCGGCTACGGAACCCTAAAAAAGGTTCTGCGTAATAAAACCCTTTGGCAATTTGTAGGTACGTTACTTCAGTATAGTCATATGCCTTGTCATGCATATGTTGTATATGTAGTCCCTATTGTTTTATCGATAGTATAGTAAAATAAATGTCGTTATCAGCGGTTGAATATTTACGATTGTGTGTGTTTTGAAGAAAATATTCCTGAACCAAATGTCAGAATGATTATTTCATTGACCATAGGTTAAGGAATTCTTTTTCAAAACACACAAAATGGAAAATATTCAACCGCCGGTAACTACAATTTACCATAACTATTGACGAAGAAATAGGGTCGTAGCCTTCATGAACTTATGTTGACTGGTCTGATCTTTAAAAGCTTAAATATTTGTAAAATATTTATTTCGGATGTTAAGATAAGAAGCCACACAGTTTGATAACTTGTCGGACACAGTTTTTTTTACAAGTAAAATTTATAAACTGAAAATAAATTCCGTTATCAGAAATAATCAAGAATCCTTATCGATTGGCCGGTGACTCTCCTTTGTTCAAACACAGATTGAACAAAATATCAGCCAAAGTAAAACTATCTCCGTAATCTCTACAGACTATAATTCACTATAACAATTCTCTGGTTTCCTCCATGTACGTTTTAATTAATAGCAGTGTTAGGGCGCATTCACAATATGCCGTGACAAAAGATTATCGTGTCGTTGAAAAATACCGACGCTTGTATAATAATGGAAGCGTCCACGCATAGGATTACATGATACAGTACTATCGTCTACGCTTTTTTTAAGCAGCAACGACAGGTTTTGCATTTCTAGATGTCCCGGATTTATTTTATTCTCTTCCCTCATGACGTAGCGTTATGTTTAAATAGCCTGCCCCGATATAGGACATTCTAAAACAAAAACAGATTTGCTTGATCTGCGCGCTACTCTCTGGCACCATTGGTCTGGATTGAAAAAAATATTTTTGTCTCAGTATATCCAGAAAGGTTATGTGCAACATCATGCTCCGACTTACAAACGGGGATAAATTACAAGATGCGGACAATGTCAAACAGCTACAGACGACAATCGTCCACCGACAATTCATTCGTCACGACACGAACTCAAGCCATAGTAACAACAGTGGAAACGCTCCCTTAACGAAGTCATCCGGATCCAAACAAAGAGATGTTGAGGTCGACAAAGGTTGACAGACAAAAAAGTGTCAACTGAAACAGTATCCATTACAAGATTAATTAAAGCGCGGAACTAGTTTTTTTTATTTGTTAATTTAACTTTAATATCATAAAATTTCAACGATATCAGGTACATACACATTGATTTTAATATCTCCTTTTTTTGTAGTCGGTAAAAAAAACATGAGACAGCATTGAAATAACGAAACCAACATGCCAAGAAAAAGATATAGTTCGTAGTTACCTACGTAATATCTACAAAATCTTAAATTGAACATAAAGATACTTTGATTTTAGTTAATTAGGAAAATATATTAAGCTATAATAAAAAACTGTCTAGACAAGATTAATAGCTAAGCTTAAAATCGTGTTACGTCTTACGAGGTTTTGTAAGCCTCTCAAAAGAATAGGTACAGCTACGTTGTCACAAAATAAAATAAAATTTAATTTTATTTTAATAGTGTATTAATGTTACAGCAGTATTAATCTCTCTAATTTTTAATGGGATACACTTAACATGATTTAAACTTAACCACTCAAGTATTTATTTCCCAAAATCATGTGAAAACTAGCGTCTGTTTTTACAGTACATAAAAACATACAAACATTACATACATAGGTATACAAGTCGAATCGATTACCTCCTTTTTTGAAGTCAGTAAAATAGTAAACTAAGAGTAAATGTAAACTGTAATGTAAATGTATAAAAAAAGTTGTCAATTGACATATCTTTATCTACGAAAATCATTTTCTTTTCTGTTCATCCGAACAGTGTATTTTGACACACGATTTACTTGACATGACTCAAGATCGTTTAAAATTGGAACGAAAAACGCAGCGGGAGTACCTATTTTATATGTTTGACAGGCGGGTGGTAAGTGAAAGTGTCAGATATTTTCGACGAGGACTGTACTCATGCGACTAAACACTTCCGATTAACAGTTTGCCACGAGCCTGCTAAGAACTAAGGCTTTATGCAATCAGCCAGATCCAGCTGACAATTGCGTCTGATGAGGCTTGCATCGAGCTGCACGGTACTGCCTCTTGCGTGGTTGTGATACGGGCAGTTTTACAATGAAATTGTCTAGTCAACAGCAACAAAACAGTCAATGGTGTGATGGCGATGCACCTTTATCTTCATACTAAACCTTCAAGATGACAATGACAGAACAGAAAACAATGTGATTTTCGTAGATAAAAAATATGTCAATTGTCAATTTATTTATACTATACATAAACTCGTAGCTTTCCTATTTTGCCGACTTCATAAAAAGGAGGTAATCGTTTCGACTTGTACGTATGTAATGTCATCAGTATTGGATATTTTTTTTGTATATTGATCTATTAAGGCTTCTAAAGACGTGTGCAAAATTTCGTATGTGTATGTTTGTTTAAATGTTTTAATTTTGTCTCTTTCTCGAAAACAATAAGTCATAGCTAGAAGATTATTTTTTAGTTTAATCAGTATTTAAACTTAGGTTTTAGTGATAGTTCCATTAAAATTATCATGTGAGATGGGTCTATAATTCTTCAATAAGGTTTTGTCTCCTTTTTTGAAGAACAGCACCACCACACTCCTGTTCCACGCCTCGAGTGTGATGCCCTCCAGCAGCACGGAATTAAAGAGTCTCTGAAGGACTTTAAGTACCGGTGTTCCACCCGCCTTCAGAAGCTCTACTGTGATTCCGTCCTCGCCAGGTGCCTTGTTGTTTTTGAGCTGTTTCAGGGCCATCCTAATCTCATAGAGGCTGATGTCCGGGATGTCTTCGGTGTAGAGTCGGGTCAGGATAGCTCATGGGTCTCTGACTGAGCTATCAACGGGCTTGGTAACTGAGGTATACAACTACCCATAGAACCTTTCGATTTCTCTAAAAACCTCTGCTTTCGTCGACGCTACACTACCGTCCTCCATCTTAAGCTTCGTCAACAGGCTTTGCGCAATAGACATGTTCCTTGCAAACACTTTGGAGCCTTGGTTCCGCTCTATCGTTTCTTTAACTTTAGTGTTAAAGCAACGGATGTCGTGTCGCAGGGACTTTCATATTTGTCTATAGAGCTTCCTGTAGTTTTCAGCAATAACTGCAGTGCCATAGATCGACGTTTTGCCATAAGGTAAGAGTGTGGACCAACAGTTTTTGAGGTCTATCTTTACGGCCAGGCCTAAAAAACTTAGACCCCACCGTTCGGACAGTTTCAACAAACCCGTTGTTTATTACGTCCACTGATACGCAATTCTTTAGGCCATCAAAGCGGTTTGACAACTCGAGTCGAAAGCTCTCGGGATTTTGGATATGGGCACGAGTAGGTCGGAGCGTGGACTTCATCAGGCGGGACCTTTCCAATTTGGCATTGATATTCAATGTTCCTCGAACCATTCGGTAGTCGCTACCAGTTTTCACCCTATTGATCACGGAGACATCATTGAATAACCGTCTCTTGGAAGTCATAATGAAGTCAATCTCGTTTCTCGTATAGCCATCGTGACTCAACCAGGTCCAGTTCCTTTGAGGCGGCTTCTGGAAGAAAGAGTTCATCGCAAAGAGTCCCTCCTTCTCCAGAAAGTCGGCCAGCCTCTGTCCGCTGGCGTTCCTTTGCCCGTATCCAAAGGGTCCCACCTTCAACTCATTCTCGCCTCGCTTGCCCAGTTTCGCGTTGAAGTCCCCCATTAAAATAGTAAAATAGGTTTTGGAAGTATGTATGGCTCTACTTACGTCCTCATACATTTCCTCCACCTCTTCATCCGGGTGTTTCAAAGTCGGTGTAGCTGTATGACCTTCAGCGAATACCTTTCGGTTATTCTGAGTATAAGGTATATCACCCTGTTCGAAACACTCTCGATGGTTACGATGTTGTTTACGAGGGACCTGAGGACAAGAAACCCAACACCACCTTGGGTCTTTTGGTCACCCTCCCGGTAGAAGAGCAGGTTGCCGGACTTCAGAGTTATCGTGTCCTCGCCCTCTCTGCGGACTTCTGATAAACCCACTATGTCCCAGTGTAACCTGCTCATTTCTTCCTCCAGCTTGAGCACCTTCTCGTCTGTCCTCAGTGTGCACACGTTATAAGTTACCGTGACCGCTACCAAAGTCAGGAATAGCGGGGCTGCCGGAGACTGGGGGCCTGGTTTTCTGGTATACTATTCTGTGAGGGGATTTTGCTAATACTCGCCACGCTTGACAGACGGGTTGGCGAGCGCAGAGGCGCAGGCCCTCGCAGCTGTGACTCTGCTGCCCGTCACAGTTCAATATTTAGCTGCGCCTTATATTGGATGGTTATACCGCCATCGGTCGGTCGCCAGAGCCTCGTCTGTATAAACAAGACGCACCACGTGAAGGTGAGGTTGGCTTGAAGTTTTAGGTCTTTGTCAAGCTACCTTATGTCCCAGTTAAAATCAATATTAAATAAAATAAATTAAATATATATTAAATATTATATATTAAATAAAAAAAATGCTAAAATTAAACCACCTTAAAAAAATACTAAAAAACCTAAAATAACGCACGCGTTCGTCTTGTATTTATGAGAAAAAAATATTTTGGAGTCGATCCATGATGTGCGTAGACTTTTGGTGTGCGTAAGTTTGCTAAAACTAAACTGCTAATTGATTATGTTTCTATAATATTCCAATTTTTGAACCATAGCATAAAAAAACCGGCTAGTTGCGAATCGGACTCGCGCACTTAGGGTTCCGTGCCTGAATTAGGCAATCTATTATATATACTTACTTCTATACTTCCACTTAGCTAAAATACCAGAATATTTTGTAGACAGCAAACACAACTTTGTTTTTCATAGTGTTTGTATGAAAAACAAATATACGTTTGCGATTGTTGAAAATGTGCTATATTTAAAAAACTACTTGTTATTATTTATAACTATAGGTACCTACTAAAGTTTTGAAGATGTATTATCTCTGTTGCAATGATTACCTACTTCAATATTTGCTTTGATGTGGGTAACATTAATAATTAATTAGTTAACTGCTTTATAGTGCTTACGAAAATAACTGATTCTGAGGAATCTATGAAATTTATAGGAACATCTGTTTTACACTGTTCATAAATCAAATTGCTCTTGTTATTTCGATATCAGGGCTTGCGGCTAACCGCTAGCAATTAATTAGCAAATTTCACTTCTTAACTATCCCCAGTCGTCAGCTTATATTCAGACGTTCAGGGCTCCTATTTTTGAATCTTACGTTTGAAAATGGCATGTGATTTTCGTTCGAAAACGAATAAATAATCAATTAAAATCACGTGAAATATAGACTTGAATACTTATGAAAACGAGCATTTCTTTTTCAAATCTCTTCTGTGTGAATTTTAAATGATTTTCATTCTAAAATTGGACTCCAATCAATGAATATCACACGCTATCTTGACGCGAGTGATTCAAAAATAGGGTCTCAGCTCCTATTATCTTTCTATTATAACAGTCTAATGAAGAGTCATTAGTAACGATATCTTACTGACTTGATTATTAACACACATGTGTTTGAAATAAGTTATTAATTATGAATTTCAATCCGGCTTTAAGCTCATTTGAAGTAATGTTACTTCAAATAAGCTTAAAGCCGGATTATTTTGTTAAGAAGCGTTGTTTAATAAAAAAAATGGCGCTATCTACTAGGAAAAATAAAACGGGATCTTAGTAATACAAAACAAAACATAATTATAATTTAAAACATTGATCTAGTTAAATTATTTAGGTACCATGTTTTTTAGAAAATTAATACAACATAAATAATTTTCTCATTAAGGACACGATGTTATTGTCTCCATACTAAACCGGGAAAGTAATCTACGCGGGCTTTCGGAATTAGGAACGACGATCCCTGAGGCATTGCTGTAGTTATATTGTGTTTCATATTGTCTTGTACAGCTGTCAGTTAATAATACTGTATATATTATTGTTAAAAAATGACCTTATATTAACTGTATAATATATCCTAGTATTTAAATTGACGTGCTGTTGTTTGTACAAGTATCTACAGAGTATTAGTAAAGAAGGTCTAAAATTAGGACAAAAGTTGGTTTTACAATGATAAAAACTAAAGGAAATTCAGATTTTAAGTTAAGTTCGATAGTACACTAGTAGTTAATAATTGGGGCACCTGGATCACTCCGCGATCCAGGTGGCCCCAATTCGAACAGTTTTTTCTACTATTCATCCAAAAAAATAATTAGGTACTATTCAATCCTGAATGCTAAAATCCTATTAAAAATATTTTGTAAGTATGTAATTAACTACTTGAATGATTCTTTGAACGTAGATATTTTTAATTAGGGAACGTAGGTAGGTTTTCATTAGTTTTTCTGCTATCCATGCAAAAAGGATTAGGTATTATTCAAATTATTTGAGAAGACTGATTTATATTATTTTGAAATATATAAAAAATCGATCCGAGATAAATCGGTTAATTGAATAAAAGGAAGATTCACTATTCAAATAACTTAAAAATACTTTTAAAATACTAATGTACCGTTTTAACATTGAAAGTGGTAGGTTTTTATTCATAATTCGTAATTCGATTCACTGTGTCAATTTCGTTAAGTCGAATCTGATCCGGGCTGCGCAAGCGCGTGTATAAGTACTCACCGTCGGTCGCTATGTTATTAAAACTTGCACCTCATGCTAGCGATACTTTACAATGCTAATGCTATTTTAATGTATTTCGAAACCATGAGTAAGTATTTTTGAATTATTTTTTATAAGTCTTAGACCACCTTGCACTTGAAAAATTAATCCATTGTGGACTTAGTTAAGTATTAAAACATAGTTTCATCAATATAATATTGTTTACGTTACATCGAAACATCTATTTCCGTTTATTTATTTGAAAATGATCGCAGACATTTCTTATAATGATTCTATTACCATAAGCTACATTAATAACTGCGCTAAACAAAATTTACTTAGTAGATAATATCTTTGGGTATAGCACGCGGTTTATGGCAATGTTACTGTATGTTGATTTTTTTAAATACTCACTAAGAAGATAAATAATAAAAATTACTTTCCTACATAAATTCAAATGAGTGTCGGATCAAATAAAACCAAGTACGTAATGTTTTATTGTTCCTGTTTATTTCCTTTAACTTAATAGATTACATTTTCAGCTTTTTAAATACATTGCTTTGATAACTAATCTGTTACATTAACTATGAAGTGGACAATACATTGACTATGAACTGGATTGTAAAAATAGCTCGTCTTGGATTTTATTAATAACGTTTTTTTGACAGCGTTATATACATCATCAAACATTATACTCTGCACAACATGTTGAACGCAAACTTCCGCTTCGCAACTGCATATTGAATCTTCAGATTTAGGAATGTCATCCGAATCGTAAATTTCTATTTTAACTATTTTCGAACCACGCTTGTGCGGTTTTTTAATGAATGAATAGATTGTTTGTTCTGTTCCTTTTCTTTTGCGAGATGTTGTTTCTAAACCGAGAGTTTTCTGCCCAGGTTTTTTTTGAATAGCTATGGATTCCATAGGTATGAAGTTGAAGGGATCTTCACTATCCTAAAACAATATATAATAAAAAAAATATAACATTGAAATGTTTAATTATTTTAAAATAAAAAAATAAGAGAAAAAAATATAAACAGTAAAACTCACCGACATATTAGAATAGCTCTCTGTGACTGTATCACGACAAGTACTAAACGATGTACCTCATAATTTTGTGCTTTATATAGGAATCATAACTGATTTTATAAAGTTCAAAATGTAAACGAAAAAATTAATATTCAGTTTATATTTAGTTGTTTCTAAATATGTATTGCCGTCTTAAGTTACTTGATCTGTCTTTGTTTGCTACGAGTCAAGTTGTATGATACTACATACCAAATTACTGCTTAGTGAATTTTTGTATGTTTGTTTATTATTGAATTACACATTGATGACTTACCGGACTTTTCTAAAATTTGTTACCGACTAGTTTTACATGATGGTCTGGCATCACATATAGCATTAATAAGTGGTATGGAAAAGCGTACAAGGTATGTTTTGTAACTGACGATTCCAGTTTTATAGGTAAAACCAAATTCAGGACGTAAACCGAAGGTGGAGTCTAATATTAGTATGTAAAATTAATTGTGAAAGTAAAACCAGGGTATTCCACTATATCTATTTCTTCCTAGCGATCTAAATGCAACATTGCTTATATGCTGATTCGGCATCAGCGCCAAATGAAGTTTATTGATCACGCGGAGGCTTTCCTTTTATGGTAAGAACACACGTGGAAATTGGGTACATAAACTATCTAGCATGAACCAGAAACACAGTCTCCAGATATCCAGCTTGCGGTCAAGGGGAAGATCCATCTGTTCTAAAATGTAAGTGTGTACGAGCAAGCAACGTACAGTTTCAGTAAAGTCATCAATTTTGCGTTGACCTCATTTACCTGTATTCATCATTTTTCACTCAACCAAGTCAGTTCGCATATAGCCATCAAGAGCGCCGCGCGTACTCATTCATTTTATCATAATTTTCCTTTGTACCGAGTTTTAGTCCAAATATACGTAAATTTTATAGTAATCAAGTTTTATCATTTATCAAATTTGCTTCGGTTCACCCCGAACATTGGTCCTTCGAGCCTTCCGTAAAAGGCGGGATCATAACGCGTTTGTGGACTTACATGTGACCTGCACACGTGTCGTCGGTTCCGCTGAACCTATCGGAAGGAAAGTGCACGTGTAGTGTACACCACGTGGTGATAGTGCTGCTGTGCAACCAAGGCACGGCGACGCGTCACACATCCAGATCAACGGAGGTGTGCAATCAAGAAGCACACCTAGCACCTAAAACACCAAGGTTTTGGGTCATCAGCAGCTAGCCGGTGCCTGGGCGCGACCACGAGCTGTCCCGTCCTGCATCAGCTGTAAGCAACAACACCTGGAGTATCAAGACCTCCACCAGACTATTATTATCAAGTAAGACCATTCCCTTTTATTCTTCATAACCATGTCAACTTTTGAAGACCTCATGGCCAATCAACAACAGCTGGCTTCAGGCATTGAGCAAGTCTGGACCAACTTCAAGAAAGATGGTTCAGAGAGAAAGACGCCAGAGTATTTACAACGTCGTGTAGAAGTGTTAGATACATACTGGGTCGATTTTGAAAACAATCATTCAAGGTTATCAGAGTTCGGTATAGATTCTCCATATTTCGAACACAACGATTACGAAAGAGTAAGGGAGAGATATCGTTCAATCAGGGCAAGTATATTAGATCATAAGCAACCCGTGGCTGGTGAAGAAAGGCATGGCCCTACGGTGTTGAAACCGGCAACATTTAAGCCAACCACAACCGATCATAAGCAACCGTCGGCGATACCAAGGTCAGCCGATACTTATCAACCATCGCCGTCATCAAGAGCAACGGCCAGCAGAACAGAAGACATGCTGAAAAAACAACAAAGCAATTTCAAGGCTTTCCATCGCTGCGTATCAACCATAGACCTAGAAACCATGTCAGAAAAGTGGGAGTTTGACGACATCCTTCGCACTCTCCAGGCTCGTTGGGCGACTATTGATGCTCTGCACTGGGAGCTGGACAGCGAATTGGACGAATCAAATAAGAAGTACGAAGAAGCATTTTCAAGTTACGAAAGGGAGTATATAAGGATCAAAAAAGAAATCAACAAGAAAATGTGGTCTATGGCGCACAGGGAAAAAGCCACTCCTCAAATGGAGATACCTACGTTCAGTGGAAATTACAACACCTGGATTTCATTCAAGGACCTTTTCACTGAAATTATTCATAGTAACTCATCGATGTCCAGTGCACAGAAGATGCAGTATCTTAAAACAAAGGTCAGAGGCGAAGCTGAAAGGTTAATTCATCATTTATCTGTAAGCTCCGACAACTACTCTACCTGCTGGGAAATTCTAAATCAAAGGTATAACAACAAAAAGATGCTGTTTACTTCACAAATTAGCACATTACTTAACCTCCCGACTGTCCAAACTCAATCATTAAATCATATCAAGCGCATGCACGACACAACTATAGAATGTCTCAATGCTATCAAGAACCTTGGAGTCGACATTACTTCATGGGACCCCTTGATTGTGCACATTCTGTCGCAGAAGCTAGATACGGAGTCATTCACGGACTACGTTGAATCAGTAAAACAACCTAGAGAGCTACCAGTGTTAAAAGAGTTTCTAGACTTTTTAGAGACAAAGTTTACAACTCTTGAGTCATCATCACGTAGAAAACAAGACAACTCTACGCCAAAATATCAAGGTAACATCAAGCATAATAATCAGTATCATAAACCTACGTTCAATAAAAATGCATTCTCTTCAAGTGTGAATGCACAACCTCCTACACAACCCCCCAGCAACAAGGCAGGGCCAGCATCAGTTAGATACAGGTGTTCAATTTGTAAAAGCAATGACCATGGGATATATTTTTGTCAAAAGTTCTTAGAAATGACGGCGTTCAACAAACGTAAAACCGTCACTAAATTTAATCTGTGCCAAAATTGTCTCAATTATCATCCTGGGAAATCATGCCTATCAGATCATCGATGCCGAAAATGCAATGAAACTCACAATAGTTTATTGCACGAGGCATTTACGCAATCATGTAACATGACAACGGAAGCGGCGCCGGCCGCGGGCGCGGGGAGTGCAGCTACCACGAATGCAAACTCAGGAAAACAGGTAAAAAGTAGCTCCCACGTGTCGCTGCCGAACGAACCAATTGAAATATTGTTGCCAACCGCTATTATCAAGATACAATCGGCGGACGGCTCTTATCATACTATGCGAGCTCTTCTAGATCAGGGATCCCAAGTCTCTTTAATCACTGAACACGCCGCACAGTTATTGCAGTTACCAAGAAAAAGATGCATGGGAGTCATTTCTGGTGTCGGTGATAAAGAGAGCAGCTGCAAAGGGATGATGAATATAAAGTGCATGTCAGCTATCAGCGATTTCACGTTTGAAACTGACGTGTTGATCATGAAAAGCCTCATCAAAAACTTACCTAGCTGTTCATTTTCAAAACCAGATTGGTCATATCTCGATAACATCAAGTTAGCAGATCCAGAATTTTACGTCAACCGCCCTATAGACATCTTATTAGGCGCTGACGTATATTCCATCATTTTATTAGACGGCATTTGTAGAGTAAATTCAACCTTGCCAACCGCCCAACAAACGCGCTTGGGTTGGATATTGAGTGGCAATGTTAAATCATTTCAATGCAATATATTATTACACAATCTCGACGACATTCAACGGTTTTGGGAGATTGAGGATATTTCAGAACCATCTACCGTATCATCTGAAGACCAGCGATGCATTGACTATTATGAAGCTACCACGACCAGGCATGAAGATGGCAAATATGTCGTCAGATTGCCCTTGAAACCAAATTATCAAGAAAATTTGGGCGAATCAAAACACAAAGCAATCGGTCAATTTTATTCATTGGAACAAAAACTTAATAAACAGACGGAAATTGCGCAAGATTATAAGAAATTTATTAGTGAATACATCGAGCTCGGTCATATGAAACCTGCCATTGTCGTCAGCGACTTGACACCACAATGCTATTTACCGCACCATTGCGTCACGCGACTAGATTCATCGACGACGAAACTTCGTGTAGTTTTTAATGCGTCAGCAAAAACTTCAAGTGGCTCTAGTTTAAATGACGTAATGTGTCGGGGCCCTAACTTGCAACAAGATCTGCAAAGTCTCATAATCAAGTGGAGACAATACAAATTCGCCTTTACTGCCGACATAGAAAAAATGTTTAGGCAAATATGGCTAGACGAGCAAGATCAACCGTTACAAAAAATCTTTTGGAGAGATCATGAAACAAACAAATTAAAAGTCTACCAGCTGACTACAGTAACATACGGAACAAAATCGGCACCTTTCTTGGCAATGAAGACGCTCAAGCAATTGGCGTATGATGAAAAGGCGAACTATCAAGACAGTTCGGCGCCCAGTGTCCTAGAACAATGCTTCTATATGGACGATTTGATTCATGGCGAACACTGCCTAGAAGCTGCGATTCAATTAAAACAAGATTTAAGCAAACTTTTAAAATCAGGCGGATTTAATCTTAGGAAATGGAAAGCCAATGCATCCGAGTTGCTCGACTGCAGCGCTGAGGAAAATAATCAAGACATTTTCGACTTCAAACAGGCTGAGTCAACGAAGACCTTAGGGCTTGGGTGGAATACCAAAGAGGATCATTTTACATTTCAACCTACAATGAACAACAACACAACGAGACCGACTAAAAGATTACTTTTATCAGATATATCCAAACTGTTTGACCCATTGGGCTGGCTCGCCCCTATCACAACCAAATTAAAAATCATATTTCAAGACATCTGGAAAACTAATATTCAGTGGGACGAGCAAGTTCCTGCGGACATTTGCAAAGAATGGATTAAAATCAGAGCAGATATAGATACTATCCGTGACTGTGTTGTGCCAAGATGGCTAGGCACAATCGATCAAGATTGCATAGAGCTCCATGGGTTTTGTGATGCAAGCCCAAAGGCCTTTGCGTGTGTCATTTACTGTCGAATCAACTGTCAAGACAGACAATCAATAACACTCGTGGCAGGAAAAGCTAAACTTGCTCCGCTAAACAAAACAATATCACTACCTCGGCTCGAACTGTGTGGGGCGGTGTTGTTATCCAAACTAATGGACAAAGTCAAGTCGTGTCTCAACGGCCATGTAATCAAGATCTATGGCTGGGTGGACTCAATGGCGGTGTTAGGATGGCTCCACGGTGACGCTGATCGGTGGAAACCATTCGTCGCCAATCGAGTAAACCAAGTGATATCCATAATGCCATCAAATTGTTGGCGTTATGTTAAATCAAAGGAAAACCCCGCTGACTGCGCCAGTAGAGGAACAACAGCAACAGAACTTAAACAACATCAGCTTTGGTGGCAAGGCCCCGAGTGGCTATCCTCTTATCAGCCTATAAACGAGCAAAATACAATGCAGTACACAACTAATGAAGAAGCGAAAAAGAAACTGATAGTAAATGTTACCCAATCAGAAAAAGAGGACAGAATTATAACAAATTTATTAGCCAAAAACAGCACTTTGATCAAAACTATTAGAATTATTGGATGGATCATGAGATTTATAAAGCGAAATAATAAAGATCAGCATTTATCATGTGAAGAGCTGCGCAAATCAAGACAAATGATCATTAAAGCAATTCAACTCCAAGAATTTAATGAAGAGGTTGCAAGCCTGAAGGCAAACAAGGCCATCAATAACAAGAGCAAGTTACTAGAATTCAATCCTTTTCTAGATGAGGCCGGAATTCTACGTGTTGGTGGTAGACTTAGACACGCCAACATAGATCACGAAACAAAACACCCTGCTATTATTCCAAGTAACACCAGATTATCAGATTTATTGATCGACGAAGCACACGAACTAACATATCACGGCGGGGCGCGTCTAACCACTGCGTTTCTGAGACAAAAATATTGGCTCGTTGGTGGGATAAGAGCCGCTAAAAAACGGCTTCGCCTGTGTGTGAAATGTCGAAAACATAATCCAGATAAACAGAAACAACTAATGGGGGACTTGCCGCCGGCCCGATCTAATCCATCTCGCCCTTTTTATCACACAGGAGTGGATTACACCGGCCACGTCCTAATCAAAGCTAACAAAGGCCGCGGTATCAAAACCACAAAGGGATATGTGGCCGTGTTTGTATGTATGTCTACTAAAGCAGTACATCTGGAGCTCGTTTCCGATCTGACGGCTTCAGCATTTTTGTCAGCCTTGCGACGAATGGCCGCTAGAAGAGGTGTGCCCGGCCATATCTATAGCGATCAAGGCCGAAACTTTGTCGGGGCCGACAAAGTACTACAAGAAGAACTAGAACAAATATTAAATACTACCAGCGATCAAGATATTCTAGGAGAGATAGCAAGCATGGGCATTAAATGGCATTTCAACGCCCCATCCTGGCCATCAGCGGGGGGGATATGGGAGAGCGCCGTCAAAAGCCTAAAATACCACATCAAAAGAGTTATAGGTGAGCAGACACTTACGTTTGAAGAATATAGCACCATCCTTTGTCAGCTAGAGGGATGTCTAAATTCAAGGCCACTGTGCTCAATGACAGAAGATCCCAATGACTTAGACGCCATCACTCCAGCACACTTCCTGGCAAGTGGACCCACGTTGACCATCTACGAAACAGAAACCGATTTACGAACCAGGTGGCACCTAACTCAAAAGATATATAAAGATATCTGGGATCGCTGGTCAAATGAGTACCTTACTCTGTTAGCAGCAAGGAGTAAATGGAGAAAACCACAACGTAACATCAAGGAAAACGATGTCGTGGTAATCAGAGACGACAACACGCCTCCGGGTAAATGGCCCTTAGGGCGTGTGGTACAACTTCATCCCGGCAGCGATGGTTACGTCAGAGTTGTTACGCTCAAAACTAAGAACGGGTTCATGCAGCGACCAATTGTAAAGCTCTCCGTTTTACCGGTTAGTGACAGCGAGGAAATCAATCAAAACCCATATAAAGACCAAGAAAATCATTTACCAAAATCCAGATCATCAACCCGCAAGAGAAAAAGTTATAGTTTTGTATCACTAGCTACAGCACTGTTATTATTTTTCATTACAATTATATCGCCAGTACAAAGCATGTACAACATAACGCCGTTGCAAAATAACAGCCTTTATTTCGATAGCATTACGAACATGCATTTAATTAGAGACGACTGGCGTCTAGTCGTCTACTACGATACTCGTCCTTATCAAGAAGGGAACGCCACCATAAGCAAATATCTAAAGTACCTCAATGTACTGTGCTCGAGTATTAAACAACAATCCCACTGCCGCGAGATAATGACTCAGATGCAGCACGAGTTCGCGGAACTACAATATCATAACAACATTTTAATGCATCAGAAATCCGATACGCGCTCGCGTCGCCGCCGCGGTCTTATAGACGGTGTCGGATATATTGCTAATAGTCTTTTCGGCGTATTAGATGAACGCTTCGCCGAAAAGTACGAGAAAGATATAACTCTTATCAATGAAAATCAAAAACACCTGGCTTCCTTGTGGAAAAACCAGACTTCAGTTATAGAAGCAGAGTTCAACCTTCTTAAGCGCACCGAGGATATCATGAACTCACATCACAAGACCATCTTAAATAAAATTCTCCGATTCGAAAACACAATCTATGAAGCTAGCATTGCTGTTCACAACATTTCTATCATAACCGAATTTCTCGGTACAGCCATGATGGCAAACAATCTCCTAAACAGCCTCAGAAATATCCAACAAATGTTACTAGATACGATCACAAACATTTATAATGGCAAGTTCAATTTTCACCTGTTGACGCCAGACCAGATCAGACAAGAGCTAAACGTTATAGCAGGTCAACTCCCTAAAGATTTATCTCTACCAGTCGACAATAATGACTTTTCTGACATATATAATTTGCTACAAGTGCGGACTCGAATTACATACAATTATATCATATTCGAGATCAAGATTCCGCTGATCAGCCGAGACATGTATGAAGTTTTACGACCTATACCTATTCCTCATTTGATTGGGAACCTTAATCAACAAAATGTCGTACCTATATCAGAGTATGTGGCTATAAGCCTGAGCAAAGATGCGTTCGTGCCACTATCAAGAAGAGATTTCGACTTATGTTTGAATCTTAATTATGCAACCATTCTTTGTCACCTAAGGATGCCTATTTATCACATTCAAGATGATCAGAGTCTTTGTGAGACATTTCCCAATTCAAGGAATTGTCGAACAACTATCAGTTCTTGCTTTAATAAATGGAGCGAAGTACATAAAATAAACACATATTTTTATTTCTGTTGCGAGCAGTGTCAGTTAAAGTTGCTATGCGAAGATCAAGTTACCGTAGTGCAATTGACCGCCGCTGGCCTGTTTACTATCGACCAAGGTTGCATTATCAAAACAGCTGATTTCTTCGTTTATTCACACAAGCAAGAGATGAACAAACTTAGCATAAGTTCCAAGATACGAGCTCCGGAAATTTCGCCCATAAACCATATTTTCAATATATCTGTACCAGAACAACCTATACCGAACGATGAAACTGATAACGTGACCCATTATCGCCAGTTACAACAGATCAGACAGCAACTAGATCTTATGAAGAGCAGTGAACCCATCGTAGAGAATTTATCATATCATGATGTCCACCACTATGTGGCCATATACGTGCTCTTCGTGATCGTGGCGGGGGCTGTCGTAGCCTTCGCGTGGTGGCGCTGTAGGCGGGCGCCTGCAGCAGCCGCGGCGGCAGCGCCGGCGGCCGAGGGACCTGCGGGTCCGCAGCCTGCTACCCGTGCCAGTGTTAGTGCAGTGAAGTGTAGTGTAAACGAAATAAGTGAATCAAGTGAGTTTCCAAAAAAGTGTGCGCGTGTGTTAAAGCATAATAAAAGCACATCGCCCGTGCTCCGATCAGTGTTTTCAATTCAAGACTCAAGTGACTAGAGATAAGATGAATTGTTGAATCACCTTGTTATTCGTGGTACTAACAAAAATCATCTTGCATGTTAGAATAAAAAATATTGTTTTATCACCTTGTTA
Organism: Pyrausta purpuralis; assembly: GCA_963924145.1. Taxonomy (NCBI): domain Eukaryota; kingdom Metazoa; phylum Arthropoda; class Insecta; order Lepidoptera; family Crambidae; genus Pyrausta; species Pyrausta purpuralis. Next base: position 20,647,610 of record OZ001655.1, read on the forward strand.
ATCATAAGATCATGCTTAACTTCATCTCAACTAACAATCTCACACTTTCTCCCGCCCGGGAATATGTACGAGCAAGCAACGTACAGTTTCAGTAAAGTCATCAATTTTGCGTTGACCTCATTTACCTGTATTCATCATTTTTCACTCAACCAAGTCAGTTCGCATATAGCCATCAAGAGCGCCGCGCGTACTCATTCATTTTATCATAATTTTCCTTTGTACCGAGTTTTAGTCCAAATATACGTAAATTTTATAGTAATCAAGTTTTATCATTTATCAAATTTGCTTCGGTTCACCCCGAACAAAGTGTATTACTTATTATACTTTAAAAACTAAGTAAAATTCAAATACTTACTCGATTTGAATACACCACTTTGAATTAAAGCGTTATTAGATTTTTAAAAGTAATCTATTCTAATATGTCATACAATCAAAAAGTGATGCATTTAATGTGTGATTCATTCAGTTTAAAACAAATGATTTTATAAATAATGCATTTCATCGAACGTATCACTTTAAATACGTTATCGATTAAAATGGTTTAACAAATTATCAACTCATTTTTTTACTTCATTGATATTTGTAACATTCACTATTTACAGAAATTTTATTTATTTGTTATTAAAAGTTTAATTTTAGCAATAATAAAGCTAAATGATAAAAATAGATTTTATTTTTAGTAAATTTTACTTACTTTTCGACATAATAAAAAAAAAATATGCTCATTAATTTCGATATTCGTTTCAGGTCGAAGTATTCATCTAATGCTGAAGAACTGTTTCCATCAGAAGACGAGACAGCACTACAGCCTGAGCCATGTGAGAAGGCGAAGAAAAAGCGTAGCAAGTCCACGCCATCTACGTCGAGCTCAAAGAAAACGAAGACGGAACGCATTACTGCTGCTCAGTTATTCGGAAGCGATACTGAGGATGAAGAAGTTGCTGCGTCAACCTCAGTACCTGTACCGGGTAAATTATTGTCTTATATATCAAGAAGACTTGCGAATGGAATCGCAAGACAATCGAATCCTATGAAGTCAGGTTCGCACTATGTTGAGCTCAAAGTTTATAAGTGTGATGACATAGAAAGGGTCTCACCGGTAAATAGGTGGAGACAAGCCATAATTACCATCAAAAATCGCACTGATGATAACTCAGACGCTTGGATGCATCTCGCAAACTTTATTACAGCTACTCGAAAAGAGTTTAGAACCTGCCCACCAACGTTCATGAGCAACTATTATTAATGTACACTTTTGTAACCTTTATATAATCATAAATGTATTCTAATAATAAGACATATTATAATTTACCTTGTTTACTCTACTTTTAATAAGAGTACTGTTATTTTATAGTTTATCTAAAATTATGTTAACCAATGCACGCATTAATAAATACTTAATAAAATGTAACGTTAATATTATTGTTTTTATTATTTACAGTTCAAACCACCAACTTCGAGCAAACCAGTTCAATGATATATTGTCAGACATGTCAAATTAATTTTCCTAAACATAAATACAGATATCATTTGAGAACAAACATACATAAATCTAACTGTTTATTGAATACAGAATTTAAAAATATTTAAATAATTGCCACGGCATTTAAAAATAGAATTGTTACATATCGCTTAAAATCCAAAACAAGAAGTCGAGTACCTCACTCCTGAGGCGTTCTTGTATGATATTCAAAGTGATGTATTGAAAATGGTCGAAATATTATTATTGAAACATAACTGTATTAAAATGAACTTTGAACTTTTTGTTTATTTTACATTACCAGAAACGAATGAGCAGCAGCTCAAGTCATTTAACACGAAGTATAAAGTTGTTTATAGAAGTACAGATTTGAATGAACTATATGTTGATGCATTTGAAAAATTAAAAGAGAAAATCATAGAATTCCAACATTGCAAATCTGGTTGGTCTTTTTATTGTGTAAGTCATTTAAAAACGAATATAAATAAATATTGTCCAATGAGAGGTGGAAGTTACATACCTTTGCCCGATAAAATAAAACATACTAAAAGTTGTCTTAATATTCAGAATAATGATAATTACTGCTTTGTATGGAGCATTATTGCAGCTTTATTTCCATCAAAAAATAATGTGTATCGAGTAAATTCGTATCCACATTATTCAAAAGTTTTAAATGTAGAGGGAATGTCATTTCCACCCACAGTTGATGATATTAAGTTATTTGAAAAAAATAATCCGAATATTAGTATAAATGTTTATGGTTTGAATAAATGTATTGTAACAGGACCTCTGTATGTGACAAAAACAAAGAAGAAAAAACACATTAATCTTTTATACATTGAACAGCAAAACAAAGCGCATTATTGTTTAATAAAAAATCTTGTGCGACTTGTTCGAAAGCAAATAAGTCATCACAAGGGCATGGCTTACTTTTGTGATTCTTGCTTACAATTTTTCTCAAATAAAGATAAATTTAACTCACACTATTGTTCCGAAGTATTGACAATTATGCCTGAAAAAAATACTTGCATTCAGTTCAGACATTTTGAACGCAAACAAAAAATTAATTTTATAATATATGCTGATTTTGAAAGTATGCTGATTAATTGTGAAACAGACGATAAGAAAAATACGAATAATTTAAAATTACATTTTCCGACATGTTTTGCGTATTATGTGTGCTGTTCATATGATTCTAACTTAAACAAATATGTCACTTATAGAGGGATTGATTGTGTCGAAATATTTATTAAATATTTAATCAAAGATATACAAAATTTAAATAGGATATTGTCTCAAAACAATGAAATGAAACCTATGACATTGGAACAAAAAATGATTTTGACAATGCAACAAAATGTCATATTTGTAATCAATTTTTATTTGGGGACAAAGTTCAAGATCATGATTATGTTACATCAGAGTATAGAGGCGCAGCACACTCCCATTGCAATTTAAGGTATAGAGTTTGTTCATTTATACCTGTTGTTTTTCATAACTTAGCAGGATATGACTGCCACTTATTCATAAAAGAACTTTTAAAATATAAAGGAGCTATACATATTATTCCTAAATCAAAGGAAAAATATACATCTATTACAAAAACAATAGAGGACAAGCATCAGACTGTGCAAATAAAGTTTATAGATTCTTTCCAATTCTTGAGCTCTAGCTTAGACAATCTTAGTAAAAGTTTGACTCCTGATGAATTCCACAATTTGACAAAAGAATTTAATGGTAACAAAAAACCACATCTGCTAAGACATAAAGGAATTTATCCATATGATTATATCGATTCATGGTCTAAATATGAAGAAAATGAATTGCCTTCGAAAGAGCATTTTTATAATAGTTTGAAATCTGAGCACATTACTGATGATGATTACGCACATGCTCAAACTGTGTGGTCAGAGTTTAATATTCTAACACTTGGTGAATATACTGATTTATATTTGAAATGCGATGTCTTATTATTATGCGATATATTTGAACATTTTAGAAAAACAAGTTTACGGCATTACAAGCTAGACCCAGCGTATTATGTGTCTGCACCTAATTTAAGTTGGGATGCAATGCTCTTATACACTGGCATTAGTTTAGAACTAATAAATGATGTAAATATGTATCAAATGCTAGAGAAAGGTATACGTGGAGGACTGGCTCAATGTTCCCTAAGGAATGCAAAAGCGAACAATAAATATACTCCAGAATTTGACGAATCAAAACCAACTTCTTATTTAGTTTATCTTGATTGTAAAAATCTTTACGGTTATGCAATGAGACAACAAATGCCAGTATCTGATTTTGTTTTTTTATCTGAAGATGAACTTAAGAGCTTTAATGTATTATCAATACCGAATGATGGTGAATTTGGATATATTCTAGAAGTAGATATAATATATCCAGAATATTTACATGATAACCATAGCGATTTGCCTTTTGCACCTGAAAAATTTACGCCGCCAAGTGGAAAATCAAAAAAACTTATTGCTTCTTTGTATGATAAATACCAATATGTAATTCATTTCGTTCATTTAAAGGATTGTTTGAGAAACGGATTAATTTTGAAGAAAATTCACCGTATCCTTCGCTTCAGACAGGATAATTTTTTACGAAAATATATTGATTTAAATACTCGTTTACGACAAAGTGCTACTACTACCTTTGAAAAGGAATTTTTCAAATTATTAAATAATGCAGTTTTTGGAAAAACTATTGAAAATAAACGTAAGCAAGTAAATGTTAAATTAGTCACAACATGGAACGATTCTTTGAATAAAACAAATAAGCAAATTGGTGCTGAAAAAATACTATTAAAACCAAATGTAAAAACAGTATCTGTCTTTTCTGAAAATTTTGTGACAGTTCATTTAAGTCCAGAAAAAAATTTATTAGACAGACCAATATATATTGGCTTTACAGTATTAGACTTAGCAAAGCAACACTTATACGGATTTCATTACGATTTTATAAAAAAAAAATATAACACCGATGCTAAACTATGTTATACAGACACTGACAGTCTTCTTTATCAAATTTATACAGAAGACTTTTATAAGGATCTTAAAAATAATATATCAAAATTTGATACGAGTAACTATGATAATGATAATCCATATGGCATACCTATAATGAACGCTAGAGTGCCCGGATTGTTTAAAGATGAACTTGGTGGATCTGTGATAACTGAGTTTGTTGGCTTAAAAGCGAAGCTTTACTGTTTAAAAAGTGTTAAAACTAGTATAAAAAAAGCAAAAGGTGTATCAAAGCCCATAACGAATCAATTACAAATTTCTGACTAAGGAAATGCACTTCATTCAGATGAAGTAGTCAAACATAAAATGTATATGATTAGATCTATTAAACATGTACTTTACTCCCAGGAAGTCAATAAAGTAGTTTTGAATAGCAATGATGATAAAAGACAAATATTACCTAATAAAATAGAGACATTGCCATGGGGTCATTATGGTACAATGTAAAGGATATATTAACTAGATCTTTAAGTGAAATGAACATTGTATACCTATATAACCTGTGACTTTAAGTTAAGATAGTTTTGATATCCTCAATATAATTGTGTATTTTTTTAGATCAATGTAAAATATGTATAATAAAATTTTATTTACAAAAGTATCAAGCATTTTATTTTTAATAATAATCAGAAAAAGTTTATAATATGCGTCTGTCTATCTCTCTCTCTCTCTTTATTTCTTTTTCCTTGTATATGTGGAAATAATACGCACACTGGCATGTATTCAACTAAATTAATAAGTATAAAAAGAGTGCCATTATTCAGTTCCTTTTCAGTCATAATGAAGTTCGTTGAGCAAACCCAAACCTTAAAAGTAAAGAACATTAAAGTAGAAACTCGGAATCAAGAAAGAAAGAAAGAAAGAAAAAGTATTTATTGGAAGGACATCACAAACACACACATACACAAGATTATACATAACGAACAAAAAAAGAAAACTAAAGACAAAAAAGCAAAAATGAGAGGAAAAATAATATACGATGTATATGTACTACGATGCATAAAAGTATCCATGCCAGCCAATCAGTGTATGCTGCAGTGTGTGTGTGTGTGTGTGTGTGTGTGTGTGTGTGTGTGTGTGTGTGCGTGTGTGTCTATGACGCCTATACCCAAGAGGACCTCACTCAGCATAAGCCAGGTCTCCTGGAGAACCTGACGCTGGTTTTCAGTGGGCCCCTACTGAGTGAAGCACACAGAAGTTGGCGCCAACAGTGCGTTTATAAACTACTTAAATTAATATACAAGTAAAATAAGTTTATGCATATACTACATAAAGATTATAATAAAAGAAACTTAAGTAATGTATTGATGGGAGCTGCAACAACAACATTGCTTGAGTATCCTCGTGAGTCATCATCATGGTCATAGCGAGCGCGGGCACTGCGCACGGCGTACCTACCTACCATTCCGCTAGATTAAACGATACATATGCTTAAAAGAAAGTGGCTTGGACCGTAAAATAATAACAATAAAAATCTTAATATAAAAATTCAGAGTCATATTAAAATGTTAATAGTAAATGTCAGTCAACGTACATATTACGAATATGTTCAATCCATAAAAAGAAAAAAACGAAACTTTGTGACGTGAGTAGTCGACTGGGATCGACTCGTCCTTCCGCCGCGCCCAGAGTTGCAAAAAATGTGAATATGTTCGTGTTTTGTCGTTCACCTTAACTACTCCTGTTGTCTGGAACCTGTTGGTAAGTTATTAAGGAGTATTCTTTTGTTCATTTAGTACATATTCTTTATACGACTTTTTAAACGTAAAAATTGATTTTTCCAGACACCGTAATGGAGGTGGAAGATCATTCCAGCACTTGGACGCGGCAAACTTGAAGCAGCCTTTAAATGCTACAGTTCGATGAGGTGGCAGGACCAGGGAAAAGCTGAAGCGACGAGTTTTGTGAGACTGCACATTGCGCCGCCACTCCAGCCTCTCCACCAGATAAATTGGAAAGTTATTTTTTATTATGCCGAACAATAACGTACCGTAATGTAATTTTCTGCGAGAATTCATTTTTAATATATTGGCACCGTTTATGTATGGGGTTACGTGTGAACGAGGCGGTATTTCAAAGCAGTACCTAGCACATGCATTGCATGCACCCGTTGAATGGCATATTGAGTTTTGACCAGCAACCGCGGACCATAGACAACATCCATATAATTAAATCTAGACAGCACTAGCGAGTCACATAGCATAATGCGGTTTTTCAGACTTAAGTACTTTCTTATTTGGTACAAAACCTTCAACCTATAAAAACAGCTGCCAATAATAGTATTAATATGTGTTTCAAAACGTAGATTCTCATCCATGATAAGCCCTAAATTTCTAGCTTCGGATACACGTTGCACAGGTTGACCCTCAATCGCTACATTAACCCCTTCTCCAGAAATTTTCTTGACCTGATCCCTTGAGCCTAAGATGAGATATTTGGATTTGCTCATTGAATCAGTTAATTAAACACAGTATACTTTTTCCTAATACTATCCGCTGTATACGAGGGTCAAACTGAAACTTCTTAGAACTGGCCACTTATAAACAATATAATAAAAAAAATATTCTAAAATTTGAAAATAGAACTCTTTGCCAATATTACTGAGTATACATTTCATTCATTTGTCATTTGTTTTACGATTTGGCGGCAAATTGAAAATTGTCTGTGTCACGTCAACATGAATTTAACACGAGAAAATTTTCGTGCAATGATTTTTTATGACTTTCGATGTCATTTAAGTCAACAAGAAAGTTATGATAGACTACGATTGGCCTTTCACGATGAAGCCCCATCTCGTGCGACTGTTTACAACTGGTTTAATGAGTTTAAACGTGGTCGCACTAATCTCACTGATGATGTACGTGAGGGACGGCCTTCTACGGCGACGACTGAAAATAACATCTGTGTTGTGCGGCGTATGATAGAGACTGACAAAAGAGTGACCTATCAGCAGATTCGGACAAGCTTAGGCATCGGTATGAGTCAAGTGCACAAAATCCTCCACGAACATTTAGCGGTCAGGAAGCTTTGCGCCCGGTGGAAACCTCATAATTTGACTAAGGCTCAAAAACTCCATCGTGTGGATTGGTGCCGTAAAATGATTGAAAGATTTAACGGAGGTGACTCAAATGCTGTGTTCGACATACTAACAGGTGACGAAAGCTGGATTTACTGTTATGATCCTGAAACCAAAAGACAATCTGCTCAGTGGGTGTTTCCTTTCGAGGAGTTGCCAACTAAAGTGAAGAGAGATCGAAGTGCGGGAAAAAAAATGGTGGCCTCGTTCTTTGGAAGGATAGGTCATTTCGCAACAATTGTGTTAGAGGATCAATAAACAGTTTCTGCAGAATGGTACACTACCAATTGTTTGCCACTTGTCTTGGAAAAAGTTCGAGAGAAACGACCTCGCAGTAGGATCCTCCTTCACCACGACAACGCCTCGTCGCACACCGCCAAGCGAACGATCGACTATTTGGCGACATCAAACGTTGAATTACTGGGTCACCCGCCATATAGCCCCGACCTCGCGCCTTGTGATTTTTATTTATTTCCAAAAATTAAAGAAAAACTTAAAGGAAAGCGGTTTATGAATGCTGAAGAAGCGGTGGCTGCGTATCGCGATGCCATTGAAGAGACCCCTAAGGACGAGTGGGCAAAGTGCTTTTCCCAGTGGTTTCATCGCATGCAGCGGTGTATTGACGTCAATGGACAATATTTTGAAAAGATATAATAAAACTAATAACTGGCTAATGTAATCAGTTTTTGATTTTCTAAGAACTTTCAGTTTGACCCTCGTAATATGTGGTCCTTCTAACTGCGGCAAAACTAATGTTATGATAAATTTATTGTTACATGAAAATGGTTTAAAATTTTAACACATTTATCTCTATTCAAAAACAGCGTACCAACCAAAATATCGCTTTTTAAATAAAGTCATGAAAATGGTCCCTAGTGCTACATGAAATTGATCATGTATTTAATGACAACGAAGAAGTGATTCATCCTAACGATGCTTTGGAAAAATCCATTATAATTTTCGATGATGTCGTATGTGAAAAGCAAATTAATATTCGCAATTATTTTTCTATGGCAAGACATAAACAAATCGATTGTTTTTACTTATCTCAAACGTACTCAAAAATACCTAAGCAACTAATAAGAGACAATGTAAATCTATTGATTATCTTTAGACAAGATAACACTAACTTAAAACATATATACAATGAGCATGTCAATACAGATATGACTTGGAAAGAGTTCAGCAAGCTTTGCTCGAGCATATGGAGTGATCGATTCAACTTTTTACTGATAAATAAAGATTGCACCTTGAATAAAGGCAGATATAGACAAGGCTTTGATACGTTTATTTGTTTCTAGATTTCATAGAATTATATAAATAAACCTTTAAAAATAAAATAATGTTAATTGAGAAAAAATATCAGTAAACAACGGTTGCGTGCAACAGTTATGGAAGCCGAAATTAAAGAACAGCTGATTAAATCAGTTAATAATATCAAAAATAAAATAAAACGGATTAAAGATGAAGAAGATGATGAAAACTTAAGATTTAAGAAGGCATTTAAGCCAATTACAGATAATTTAGAGACAATAATCAAAGGAAACGATAAAGATAAACCTGCACTAAATGTTTCTATAGATTTGAGTAGAAAGAGCAGAGATGAGGACTCAAACTCATCTTTAGATTATAGCCAATTTAGTAAAAAACTACATGCAGACTCGCTAGAAAATTCAAAATATTTTGAATTTGATGATGATGGTAAAACTTCTGATATAGATATTGATGCCACATTAATGTCACTAAATAAGGATGAAGTAATTGATATTTATGATACCAACATCAATGTGCCATTTGGAATACGTAGTACAAACAAAGAATTGATGATGGGAAACTGCAAAGTCTCAATTTCAAGTAAGAATAATGCATCACAGTTGGAAAAAGTCTATGTAATAAGCATAGATGGTCGAGACTATGAATTAACTCCGGGCTTAAAAGAACTTCTGATTCGCAGCAAACCTAACCTGAAAGCCATTAACGAAAGAGATAAAATGACATATAAAAATATACTTAATCAAACAAACGCGCATAAACGAGGCTTTAGTCCACATGGTCAAATAAAGGGTGATAAAGGCGCGAAATATCGTAAAATCATCAAACCTTTGTTTGCTCATGATGAAGCCGATGCCAAAATAGAAAATCCGTATGTACCAAATGAAACAAAAAGCGGTAGCTACATACCAATATGCAAAAAGTATAAAAATAATACGGATTATGTTTATTGGGATGATCCTAATGAATTGATAGAAAGATTAAAACTATTGATTGCTTCTCAAAGTGCTGGCAACACTAACCATGATAATGAAATTGTATCAATAATCGAAGAACTAAAAGAATCAGGTATTATACAATAATAAAAGGCTTGTGACAACTAAGTCAATATTCAGTCTTGAAAATTACATTGACAATGAATGTCGGTAACAAGGACAAACAACATATTAATACTTATCCAATTAAATACAACCACAAAGATGAAGAATATTTAGATATTTTGAAAACTTTGAGTGAATTTAAAAATTCTTCTTGCGTTGACAGAACCAATGCTGATCAATTTAAAGTTGAACTATTGAAAAAAATCGCAAACATCGATAAAAGTATCGAATGTTTATCTGATAAAATACTAAAGATCGAAAGAAGTTCTGTTATTAGAGATATCGCAAGTAATTTAAACAAACATTATGAGCAAAGCAGACGTTGTAAACGAAATCTGTAAAAATGCAAGAATTAATTATCCGAGAAGAAGCGTGGTTATAAAAGATATTGACGATTTGTGGCAAGCAGATTTGATTGATATGCAAACAATGTCACATGTCAATGCTGGTTATAAATTTATATTAGTGGTTATAGACTGTTATTCAAAATTCGCATGGGGTATTGCATTACAGCAAAAAAACAAAGAGCTTGTGTCAAAAGCATTTAAAAAGTTATTGCTAAATGGTCGGATCCCTAAAAATTTGCAAACTAACCATGGAAAAGAATTTTATAACGACAAATTTAAAAAAAATATGGACGAGTACAATATCAATCATTATTCCACGTATTCTACTAAAAAAGCTTCAATAGTTGAAAGATTTATTAGAACGCTAAAGAATAAATTGTACAAAGAATTTAACCTAAATGGGAATTATAAATGGAATAATGGATTACTTAGTAGAAAAGTACGCGAGTACAATAATGATGTGCATAGAACTATTGGTCAACCACCAGTGACAATATCTCATATGAATAAAGAAAATATTTTGCGGAGATACATGCAACTGGCTGCTGATAGGAAAATAAAAAAACATAAAAAATTACGGACCGGTGACTATGTGAGAATTAGCAAACATAAAGCTTGTTTTGATAAGAGTTATACACCTAACTGGTCTACAGAAATATTCAAGATATATAAAGTGCAAGAAACAAATCCTACAACATACTTAATAGAAGATTCAAAGTCCTGTCCAATACTTGAAGCATTTTATTCACAAGAACTTCAAAAAACTAAACACCATGACGTATATTTAGTTGAAAAAGTTTTGAAAAGGAAAGGTAATCGTGTTTATGTAAAATGGCTTGGCCTCCCAAGTAGCGAAAACAGTTGGATAAATAAAAATAATGTATTGTAAGTAGGTCCACAGTTTTTCCTTGACAACACTTAATTGTGTGCTTATTTAAAGAGATTTTTGGTTAAGCGTTCTTCATTTCATATTCGTTCTTACGACAATTAAGTCTACCTCCCATTTTATTTAATTTACAATTATAACTTTAAAATTTACTAAAATGAAAAGAAAACGAGCTGCATTAGCTTCAGAAAAACAAGTTGAGTGTAATGAACAATCCAAAAAGCGTACTGGTAGAAGTTTAAAGAAAACATTTAAAACCATCGTTTCACATACTAAAAAACAAATAAATAACATAAAACCTAAATGTAAAAAAGCTTTGATGAAATTAGCTTGTACAACAGCGCAAGAGTTAGCTTCAGATTTGTCTATTAAAGTGCTAAGAATTATACCTGTTCCAAAAACTGGTGGATTTCTCCCTTTGATACCGATATTTGCTGGCTTATCTGCTGCTGGTAGTTTAGTGGGAGGTGCTGCTGGCGTTGCGAAAGCTATAAATGCGATCAAAGCAGCCAGAAAACAATTATCAGAACTTGAAAGACACAACAAGCAAATAGAAGCCGTATGCATCGGAAAAGGATTACACCTAAAGCCGCACAAAAATGGACTCGGAATATACGTCACTAAAACAAAAAACTGATTTCTAGGCTACCCAAAAGAGCATTAACAAATATTGATATAATGAAACATTCATGTGATATTCCCTTTTTTCGAGGGGTATTTATGAGAGATGAATTACCAAATAAACCGTTTTCAATTGAATGTGGTGTCATAAACCTCGATACAATCAAAAACTCCGGCACGCATTGGGTAGCCTATGGAAAATTAAATAACTACATTGAATACTTTGATAGCTATGGTAATCTGAAACCTCCAAAAGAATTACTTAAATATTTAGGAGAAAATATAAATTACAATAAATTATGAAAATGTACAAAAGAATCATTCCTTTAATTGTGGACATTTATGTTTGAAATTTTTAAAATCATTCTGGGAGAGAAATATAAAATAAATAAAATTAATTATTTTTTTATGTTTGCATTTTTTGTATCCGCCAATTACTCATAAATAATGTTAACAATACTATTATATGCACATTCAATCATCACCTGTGATAGAAACTGCTTTACTTATTTGATAGTAATTGATTTATAATTTAATCGGTTGTGTTTAAATACATTATTTAAGATTTAAAATCATTCGAGAGAATTATGATTATATATAATAAAAATCCTATCATTAAGGATAAAGTTAATATTTCACCTTCTTTGCCGAAAGGGATCAGACGTGCCAGTGTGATTAAGAAGAAAAAAATAACTAAAGAAAACAAAAAGTTTCTACAATATCTTGGATTTAAATTACAAAATGTTGCAAATCACAGAGCTACCACAACATGACAACTCGATTGAAAGCTATGAAATCCATAGTTACAATCCTTATAGTACTAGTTTCAAAGATAATGATGAAATTAGAATACCTATTCACCAACAAGACATATATGTGTTACCTTCTGCAAGTTCTATTTACATAGAAGGCTATGCTAATGTTACGTCTAAAGATTCAACAGGAAAAATCATTAAAAAGGATGTCAATTTTATTAACAACCCAATATTGTATTTATTTCAAGATGTACGATATGAATTGAATGGTGTTGAAATTGATCGTATTAAAAATGTAGGAATCACTACAACAATTAAATCATACATTTCTATGAATGAAGGTGAAAATAAAGCTGCCGCTGTGTGGGGGTGGAATTTACAGGGCACAAAATTAAAATATGGTCAGTTTAGCGCCATTATTCCATAAAATAAAGTATTAGGATTTGCGGAAGACTATAACAAAATAATTATTAACTGTAGACATGAACTTATACTGCAAAGAAGTTGCTCTGTTACAAACTGTGTAAATTTACAAAACGATGATAATATAGAAATAAGCATTCAAAAAATTCAGTGGCGTGTTCCTCATGTTAAGGTTTCCGATCGCAATAAATTGATGCTACTCAAACATTTAGAAAAGAATCGCGCTGTACAGCTTGCGTTTAGAAATTGGGATTTGTACGAATATCCATTATTACCAAAAACTACTAAACATTCATGGTCAGTCAAAACCGCCTCTCAATTAGAGAAACCAAGATTTGTAATCTTAGCCCTACAAACTGATAGAAAATCAAATAAAAGTAAAAGTTTGTCAGTGTTTGATCATTGTAAAGTATCTAACGTTAAGCTTTTTTTGAATTCACAATACTTTCCGTATGACTCACTTAATCTGAAATTCGATGAGGATAAATACAATATATTATATGAAATGTATGCTAACTTTCGTCAGTCGTATTACAACGCTAGTATTGATCCATTGCTTAATTTGGTTCAATTTAAAAAAAAGGCTCCACTTTTTGTAATCGACTGCTCGAGACAAAACGATACGCTCAAAACCGGTCCAGTTGATGTTCGGATAGAAATTGAATGTTCTGAATTAATACCAGTAAACACAACTGCTTACTGTCTGATTATTAATGATCGTATTTTTGAATACCAACCTCTAAGCAGTATCGTCAGAAAATTATCATGAATAATATTAACCACGCGATCGTAGATGTACAAGGATTCAAAAGCGAGCAAAACGAGTTCATTCCTAAAGAAATAGCTATCTTAGGCAATGATAAGATTTTTGTTCTTCTGATAAAACCACCATTCTCATTTTATAACTTGACAAAAAAAGAACGCATACAAGCATCTTGGATAGAAAGAAATAGAGGAATTTATTGGAATCAAGGATTCGTCCCCTACTTTAGTTATAAAAACGTAGTTGGTGATTTTCTGAAAAATAAATATATTTTTACTAAAGGCTGCGAAAAAGTATTGTGGATAAAAGAAATGTTTAATAACTATAATGTACATAATTTAGAAGATAAACATTGTCCTAGTTTAGAACGCTTGCAATGTAAATATTCAACTTCTTTCGATATTTTAAGCTGTATATATCATGAAAAGATATGTGCTTTAAAAAATGTATTCTATTTAAATAAGTGGTGTAAAGAAAATTTAGTTTTAATTTTTTAAAATAAATGTATGAATGAATTATGTAACGTGTTTTATTTCCGATCCGACCACATATTTGGTATGAGTCCCTCATTAGGTAAACGACATCAAAACAACAAAATGTTTGAGAATTTATCTACGTTCAAAGAATCATTCAAGTAGTTAATTACATACTTACAAAATATTTTTAATAGAGTTTTAGCATTCAGGATTGAATAGTACCTAATTATTTTTTTGGATGAATAGTAGAAAAAACTGTTCGAATTGGGGCCACCTGGATCGCGGAGTGATCCAAGTGCCCCAATTATTAACTACTTACACTCAACTAATGATTAAATATTACGATCTGAGGTTAAATATTAACGACTGTACGTGTTTTGGAGAAAAATATACCTTAACCAATTAACCCGAATAAAAATTTTCATAAAATAATTAGAATTTACACGTAAAATCGTAAAAATTCAACCATTGGTAACGATATTTAACTATTAATAGTGTTAACTATCGATTACGCAACCGGGCCTCAGACAATGATGATTTTTATCAAGGTAATTTTTTCAAAGTTAGTATCTAGGTGCACAGAAAATGTGCTTTTCCCCAAAAACTATCTTTCGTCAAACTTCAATGACATCAATTGATTGGCTATTGTGTCTGGAAAAGTGGATCGTGACTTTTTACACCAAATGATAAAGAAGTCGTTTTCAAGCTAAACCACTCCATCTTAGTTTTTGATTATGCATTAAAACAAACTCTTTAGCTTTGAACATCAAAAGCAGATCAGTAAGGATAGGTTCCTTACGTCATACATTTTTGTGGTGCAAGCCTTTTAAACGCGGGTAAATGAGAGAGACCCATTACCGTTTTAATAAAAATAAATAAGCAAACATAAAAACTCTAAGAGCCAGAGCACTCGTAAAATAGGTAATGCCTCCGGCAGCGGAACTAAGCTATCTAAGTAATAAAAAAATACGAGTAGTGTTATTTTAAATTAGACCACTTTCTTTCTGCTCTTGCTAAGAGCAAAATAAATATAATATTTAATTCTTCAGAATGATCAGTGAACAATCCCAAAAATCCCACTAATATTGGTTGCAAAATAAAACTCAATATAGCGGTACGTAACAGATCATATATTACCAAAAAACCTTGTACACTTGAGTTAAACAGAAAACCATTCGTCACCGCGATGTAATACGGTACAGCGCCATCTATCGGTTGCACGGAGAACTAAACTACTTAGTACAAATTGAACATACCGGCCGCCATGGACCGTGTCCAGCTTAAAATAGGTGCTAAAACTAACAAACAATATACAATCGGCCAAGTGAAAGTAGGATTCATTCGTATACATTACAGTAGCCAGATTGGAAATATGGAGATATTTTTTTTTTAAATATGCTAGTTAAATACATTCTCTTCTTATAACAATTTTGACTGTAAAAAAAACTTTAGTGACACTTAACCTCATTAATCTTGTATTATGATTTAACTAGGTAATCTTACTTTGATGTAGGTAACAGAATTAATTTTGACAAAGGTCTTTTGATTATGTTTCCTTTATATTTAATGCTCACGACACGTGTAAGTTTATCCAAACCGGGATGTTTATCGACAACTACACCAAAAAGCCATTTAGCAGGAGGTAGGTCATCCTCCTTGACAAGCACTACGCTCCCAACTTCAGGTTCTGGAATCATTTTAGTCCACTTATACCGATGCTGCAGTTGGGTCAGGTACTCGCTCGACCATCTGCGCCAAAAATCCTGAACCATTCTTTGGGTCAGGTGCCATCTTTTCAAGCTGCTGATCGTTGAAGTTTCATAGTTAGCATCAGGAGCTAACAACAACGACTCGCAAACCAAAAAATGACCTGGTGTTAGCGGATTGGGGTCTTCAGGATTATTGGACAGCTGAAAAATGGGTCTCGAATTGAGACAAGCCTCAATTTGTGATAGCACGGTCGACATTTCTTGGAAAGTGAGTGTACAGTCACCGATCACCCGTTTGAGGTGGTATTTTGTTGACTTTACTCCCGCTTCCCACAGTCCTCCAAAGTTTGGAGAATGGGGAGGGATAAAGTGCCAAGCGGTGCCATTTGTAGCCAACCAGTCAGCTATTTCCACTAAGATACTATTCTTTTCTAAGTTAAAAAGCTCCTTTAACTCTCGTGCACTACCGACAAAGGTCGTGCCATTGTCACTCCAAAGTTCAGCGACATGACCTCTTCGAGCAACGAAGCGTTTGAAAGCCGCTAGAAAGGTTCCTGAAGTCATGTCACTGACCATTTCTAAGTGGATGGCACGGGTGGCCATGCACACAAATAGACAAATATAACCCTTGGTTGCGTGGTGACCACGACCCTTAGTCGTTCTAACACCAATAGGGCCGGTATAATCCACAGCACTCCTCAGGAATGGTCTGTGTGCTGTTACCCTTGCTGTAGGAAGTTGGCCCATCATTTGTTGATTGGACTGCGCTGAGTAACGAATGCATTTTACACACTTGTGCACACACTGTCGAACTAACCTCTTTGCGCCAATCACCCAATACTTGTTTCTCAAGTAATTAAGTGTGAGTTGAGGGCCTCCATGCAGAGTCTTAATGTAAGCTTCGTGTACTAATAGCTTAGCAAAGTGTGACTTGTGAGGAATGATCACTGGGTGTCTCATATCAAATGAGATCATGTCAGCACTCTGAAGTCTTCCACCAACTTTTAAGACTTGATCTGCGTCTAAAAAGGGACAGAGCGACCCAAGCTTGCTGTTTCGTTTAATTTTTCTACTCTGTAGATTGTGTCTATCTTCTTGGTATTCTTCCTTTTGGCATAATCTTATACAGGTAAGTAACGACTCATTTAATTCTTTAACAGTTAACCATTTATTGTAATGTCTTTTTTCAGGTCTACTCCAAATCAAGACTCTTCTGCAGTATGCAATAACACGGACAAGTTTGCTTAAAGATGAGAACCTATTGAGTAGGTTATTACCGCCTTCGTCATCACTGGCAGCTGTATGACAGGCTATCTTAGGTTTCTTTTCTTCAAGCTTTGTGTCCTTAATGTGTCTGTTGCCAAAGTTGATATTCTTTTGTCGAAGCCATTTAGGGCCTTGATGCCAGAGCCGATTTTCCACGAATTCTGAAGCCAGCAATCCACGAGAAGCGCAGTCTGCAGGATTCTCATCAGATGCAACGTGCGACCATTGCTTACTTTCAGTAGAGCTCAAAATCTCGGACACCCGGTTGGCGACAAATGTTTTCCATCTGCTAAGATGGCTGCTTATCCAAGCTAGGACGATCATTGAATCTGTCCAAGCATGAATATGATTTGACGGAACTTGTAATGTCGAAGCAACTTCAATCAAAAGCTTTGATAGGAGGACTGCATGGCTTATCAGGCTCACATGTACGCCACCATCTCTACTCACAATACGAGCGTAAACGACGGCTGCATAAGCAGCATTCGACGCATCGGAGAATCCATGCAGCTCCACACATATGTCATCATTACTGTATCTAATCCACCTTGGTACAGTCACACTTGTTAGAGACTTTAAATAGTCTCTGAATCGAATCCAGTCATTAAGCAGTTGAGACGGTAGCTCGCTATCCCATTCAATACCTAATAACGAAAGTTGCTGAATAAATATTTTTGCTTTGGTTATGACTGGAGCAATCCAACCTAATGGATCAAATAAACGCGCTATGTCGGATATGACATTTTTTTTGGTGATTGGGCTCTAAAGGTCGCTATAGCTTGTCTATACATCTTGACGATGTCTGCTACAAGTGAAATTACATAGGTACGCCAACGCATCACAAGATGCCGAAGTTCTGTCTGAAGAGTTGGGCCAATCATCAAGTCGTCATTCAATGACACTCCATTTGTGCCTTTACAGGATGCGTCAAATACTACTCGCACCTTGGATGTAGTTTTATCTTTGCGAATAACAGCGTGATGTGGTAGATAAACAGCGTCTGGGTTATATATATCCTCGGATTCAATTTTTTCCATATGACCTAAACTTAGGTACTCATTCAGTACCTTTGAGTACTCTATCTTGAGTTCTGAGTTACTAAAAAAAATCTGGGAACTAGAATCGGAATCCTCTCAGCCAACTAAAAAGCCACCAATCACATACATTGCTCTGATCACAAAGTAAGTAGCCAATGCACTTGTGTTATGGAAATCAGACACAACGGTGGTACCACAACACCCAGACCCGAGACAATATAGAAAAGATCGTTTTCCACATTGACCCGACCGGGAATCGAACCCGGAACCTCACGAGATGGCGACGCTTGACCAGCGTGCTAGCCACTTGACCTTGGAGGTCGTCGTCGAAACTTAATGTTCTATTTCATTTTATTTCCATCATCATCATCATTATCAGCCAAAGGACGTCCACTGCTGAACAAAGGCCTCCCCCACGGCTTTCCACAGCGACCGATCACTAGCGGTCTGCATCCAGTTTGATCCTGCGATCTATATAAGGTCGTCTATCCATCTTGGTGGACGTCCCACGCTGCGTCTCTGGTCGAAGGGTCTCCAATCTAGAACTTTCCTGCCCCAACGGCCATCAGTTCTTCGCGCTATGTGCCCTGCCCATTGCCACTTGAGCTTACTGATAACTGCTTACTGATAGAGAAACACCCAGGATAGCCCTTTCCATTCCTTGTTGTGTGATTTTGAGCTTCATTATAAGGCCCATAGTAAGAGACCATATTTCGGATCCGTATGTCATCACTGGTAACAAACACTGGTTGAAGACTTTCTTCTTCAGACACTGAGGTAGATGAGATGAGAAGACACTCTTGCGCAATTTCCCGAACGCTGCCCAGCCGAGTTGGATTCGTCGATTGACCTCTTTCTCGAAGTTGGACCTACCCAATTGGATCACTTGTCACTCGTTATTTCCATCACATACCTTGAAATGAGAAAATAGAATAGAACATAAAACGTGTTTTCATTACCAATTAACGTATATGTACTTTTGTTTTCTTTACAACAATTACTTCCACAAGTAATCATAAGATAAGCGTGTACATATTCCACTGCTGGGCAAAGGCCTCTCAGACGTGTACCTGTGAATGAGGTCTATCCACAAGTGGGCTAAATAATCTGATTTTGAAATGTATTAATTAAGATATTATATCACCCTGCTTTTCTTTATTTCGTAAAACGTAGTATTATTTTGTAATTAAGTTTTATGTCATCTGCATGTATGCAAAGATGAAAAAAATGATTGTGAAAATGCTACGAAACCCTGTTAAAAAATGTGGCCTCTACTGCGCAAATTGCTGAAGATCAAACTGAAACAGAATCCCGCGGAAGCCTGAAAAATCCAGGCCAATTGAATTTGTGTCAACTGATCCACTGCCGATTTACAGATTCCCCCCTCAGAATGTATCAATTTACCAAATAAGTAAACTTTGTTACATTAGATTGCTGGGAACATATTGAAATTTACAACGCATCGTTTTTTTAAAGCTCATTTCAGGTTAGGGTGGTATTTTCATGTAAATAATTTTAAACTATAATGAAAATCTTACTTCGTGGTTAAAAAATCCATGAAAAAAAACTATTTTTACTACATCGAGAAAAGTTAGAGATAGAAATCGCATTAACACGAAAAAATTGAAATGAAAGTAGGACAAGAAATGTGCGTTAAAATTCAATTCATTAGCAGCAATTTATTAAACTTCGCATTAATGAATATTAATCTTGCAAGCATTTATCTTGAAGACTTTATCTGTTCGTTTTATGGATGTCTCAAATTGTTTGAAAACATTAAATGCAATAAAAATCATTAAATGAAATAGGCACTGAATGTTTTGAAGGAATCAGTTAGTATTATTAGAGAACAATTGATTTTTTTCCACAATTCCAAGAACGATGTTGAGGGTTCGGTTGGAAATCTTCGACTTATTTTATACGATAGCCTACGTAAATTCTGGAGAAAAATATTGTCTTATAAATAAAACAATTTACGCACTTTTAAACCTTTATTTCGGAGTATGGCTATAAAGCTATACTCCGAAATAAAGGTTTAAAAGTTATTTGTTATTGAATAACTTTAGTAAACAACTGTTTCAGCGAGGTTTTGTCTCTATATATTTCTAAATTGTATGTAGTAAATTAATGTCATTTTAGTAATAGTCAATGATATTCGAGTGATTATTTATACAATTCAAATAACTTCTAAGCGCTTCATTCTTTTAACTATCAGTTAACTAAATAAAATTCAGCCTTCACCAGCACTGGTTTGCTTAATAACCATCAAAAACTTCAAAACATTTCCTTACTTCCCAAATCGCAGGGTATTAATTAAAGTTTAACAAACTACGTGGCTGTTCGAAATTAATAACGTTGAAAGTGGTAGAACCCAAGTTTCGGAGCAGCAGAAATAATTCGGTCCCCTTGGGCACTGCGGTACACTTGAGAAACTCTGCAGCATTGAAAAGACTATACAGAACAAATACCATGTTGCGTGAATATATAGCGGTGTAAAAGATAAATTGCCGTACCACCACTGAATATCTATTCTATCTATCTATCTATTTCTGCCTCGGTGGCGCAGCGGTAGGAGGGTCGCACTTTAAAGCGCCGGCTGCACCCAGGGGGTCCCGGGTTCGATCCCCGGGTCGGGCCAAAAAAATATACCTGAGTTTTTCTGTTCAGAAATTCTTAGAGTAGCCCGGAGTTTGGAAATTGGCGGTGTTTCACCCCCGTGCCTCGGAAAAGCACGTTAAGCCGTTGGTCCTGCGCCTGAACTCTCTCCGGTCGTGTCAGATTGCTGTCCCATCGGGCTATGAGAGTGAAAGGAATAGAAAGTGCACCTGTGTTTGCGCACACACTTGTGCACTATAATATGCCCCGCGCAGTCATTGTGACTGGCCACCGTAGTCGAAATCGGCTAGGGGGACTACTACTACTACTACTATCTATTCTAAATTACACTCTCTATCATTTAATTTTTTTGTATATAGGCTTATTATTGGATGATCAAACGAACTTACCTTAAGTGAAGTTCGATCCAAATTGTCCTGACTTCGATGAAGAGATTTAATTGACCATGTAGTATGCCCTGCTACGCGTCTATTCACTCGCACACAGGTTTAGCGCAAGAAAGAGAAAGTAGAAAACCTCACTCCCTCCCACGCCTCACAGCACTGCCAGCCGCCTGTCGCTCATTCATTTCAGAGCAAGGAGACTGATGTATGAGATGTACAACATTGATTATACCTATGGTATGGGTGACGATTATTTTTGCATAAAAAACGTACACGGGAATTGGGAAGGGTGGGACCTTAAATCTCTTCGTCGAAGTCAGGACAATTTGGATCGAACTTCACTTAAGGTAAGTTCGTTTGATCATCCAATTGTCCTGCCTTCGACTCTGAGATTTAATTGACCATGTAGATGTTCGGAGTAAAATCAATGTTGTTACAACAGAATAAGTTGACATCTCTGTTAGTGTTTGATCATTAGAACGATCATATTAAATAACAATTTATTGTTCACGTCTTTGACATTTAGATGTATTACTATTACTAAAAAAGAATGGATGTATGATAACTATGATAAGTTATAACTTTCTACTATAAACAAATATTTTTACTAGGAAGAAAGAAGAGATTTGTGAGTTTTTTTTTTAATGATTAACTAAAAATATATAATTTATTTATTTTAGTAATCTGAAACTGAAATAGTTTTATTTCTTATTTTTATTGTGGCGTGTTATATAAATAACAAACAATACGGAATACGTATTGTTGAGCTGAGACGGTTTGCGAATTTTATAGTTTTACACACTGAATTTGGCACGTAAAACAAATGATAATTTTATTACGAGGAAAGCTACATACAGAAAACACTTTTTAGTAAGCGCATTATCTTTGGTAAGTTAACGGGCTGGAAGGTAAGTCTGACAAATCGTTATCTTGTTTTGCAATTTTTTAACATATTTTATAATTATAGATTTGAAATACATACATGATATTCTATTGCTTTTTAGTATGGGATATTTAGGTATTAATGTGACTGTTTTAAAGATATACGTCCGAATACCAAACATATAAATAATATTTTATACATTTAAATTTCGAATACCTGAGAAAACATTTGGTTATAAAAAGTGTTAGATGATTGATATAAAAGCAATTGATTAATTTATTTATTTTAAGGAATGAAATTCTCTTAAGATCATGAAATATTCACAGGTGTCTATCAATGCTATATGATTATTTGCTGAGTTACCAAAATAATACGAAAATTCAATGGCTTTGAAGTATTATCGTTATCAGAAATTTTAAGGCATGGGTAAGTAGGTAAGTTATGATTTTTTATTTATTTATGTATAAGAAAAATTCAATAAGTATTTTGGTAACTGAAAAATAACTATATCAATCAACTAGCGGTCCCCCGCGACTTCGTCCGCGCGTTTTGAGTTTGCTCCCTCCCCTCCCGTCGCAGCGTCATGTTTTATATCCTAACTAAAGCCTTTCTCGATAAATAAGCTATCCAACTTAGAAATATTTTTTCAAATCGGTCCAGCAGTTCCTGAGATAAACGCATTCAAACAAACAAACTCTTCAGCTTTATAATATATTAGCGCAAGCTCACGTTGTACTTAAGCTGCGAACATTATTTTGGTGCGGAGTTATGTTAAAAGTGTGATAGCTCCTAAGATATTTATTGAAATCAAATGATATAAGGGCAACTTGGTTCTTGATGAAATGCTCGTGATGATGAATGTATTTATTTTGATAAAAATAAATACCTGTGTGTATAATACACCTCTTAAAATAATGCATTATTTTTTTACAAATTTATGAACATAAAAAAGGTTGTAGTAAGTCAACCATAAAAGATAGACATATGCTGTCGCGGACTTTATTATAGAACTCTTAATGCTGAACAATCCTGTCATACATGATTTTTGTGTAACTTAAGCGGTTTCCGCAGCGTATGCAGCGGAAGCTCTCAAAAGGAATATCTTTCTCCCGTTTTCGCAACATTTTTCATTTCTGCTGTGGTCATATGAGTCGTATCTTTATGTTTTATAGCCTAAAGCCTTCCTCGATAAATGGACTATCCAACGTAAAAAAACTTTTTCAAATCGGGCCAGTAGTTTTTGAGATTAGCGCGTTCAAACAAACAAAGAAACAAACAAACAAACAAACTCTTCAGCTTTATAATATTAGTATAGATTAGCGCAAGCGCACGTTGTACTTAAGGGGCTACCCGGATTTTTAGCGCACTTACTAGCGCCACTTTAGTAAAAAAAACATAACTCGTTAAATAAAAGACCAATCAAAAATCTGGTAGATACGATTGTAGTACAGGTTCTATAGTTTATTTAGTACGTTTAAATTGTTTCTAAAGTAGTTAACTGTAGTTAGAGTTAGAAAAACTGCTAAATATGGCCACTTTTAGCATTTTTGCTAACTGTAACTGCAGATAACTGTGTTTAATTGAACTTAAACATTGTGTCTAAACCACATAATCAGAACTACAATCGTATCTACCAGATTTTTGATTGGTCTTTTATTTAACGAGATATGATTTTTCTAGTAAAGTGGCGCTAGTGTGCGCGGTAAAAATCCGGGTAGCGCCTTAAGCTGCGAACATTATTTTGGTGCGGAGTTATGTTAAAACTGTGATAGCTCCTAAGATATTTATTGAAATCAAATGATAAAAAGGGCAACTTGGTTCTAAATGAAATGCTCGTGATGATGAATGTATTTATTTTGATAAGAATAAATACCTGTGTGTATAATACACCTCTAAAAATAATGCATTATTTCTTTACAAATTTATTAACATAAAAAAGGTTGTAGTAAGTCAACCATAAAAGATAGACATATGCTGTCGCGGACTTTATTATAGAACTCTTAATGCTGAACAATTCTGTCATACATGATTTTTGTGTAACTTAAGCGGTTTCCGCAGCGTACGCAGCGGAAGCTCTCCAAAGGAATATCTTTCTCCCGTTTTCGCAACACTTTTAATTTCTGCTGTGGTCTTATGAGTCGTATCTTTATGTTATATAGCCTAAAGCCTTCCTCGATAAATGGACTATCCAACGTAAAAATATTTTTTCAAATTGGGCCAGTAGTTTTTGAGATTAGCGCGTTCAAACAAACAAACAAACAAACAAACAAACAAACAAACAAACAAACAAACTCTTCAGCTTTATAATATTAGTATAGATAAACAATATACAATCTTCTTCAGAAATGAAGAAGATTAAAAATCGGCTTCTGAGAGCTTTGTGACTTTATAAAGGCGAACGACCGCAAACAATTTCTCCGACAGAAGTTTTGGTACTACCCGGCCCCGGCCAAATACGTTTATCTAATATTCGACTAATCGACCAGGAATGTTCGCCGAGTATTCGATAGTCGGCACATAAATATATATACTTTGGACATTTCCACACATCGCCATCTAGCCCCAAAGTAAGCTACTCAAAGCTTGTGTTATGGGTGCCAGACAACGGATATAATACTTAAATACTTTTTTTTTTGTAAATACATACATGATATACATAGAAAACACCCAGACCAATACAAACAGACATGTTCATGCACACAAATGTTTGTATTGTGCGGGGATCGAACCCGCACCCGCTGCGTAGTAGGCGATTTCTCGACCACTACACCAGACGGGTCGTCAACATGGTGAGATTTCTCGTTGTAAATTTACTCTTAATTTTATTGCCTGGATAACTTTTAAGGATTATAGTAAATATCAATACTATCTTTCGAGTTAGTTACTATGAGTTTTTTATTTATTTAATTATTTATATATATATTTAAGTTTGACAAATATTGACTTGTTTCAATATTATGAGCAGTGTCAAAAAAAAAAATATCTGATTATGATTCAGAATTAGGGTATACCTATTTGGACAAAAAATCTAAAAACTGATATCGTATACCTTTGTCATATCGAGATCCCAAGGCAGACTGGTTTCATACATATTTAAAAACATTCTTATATATGGTTCATAAAAAACAAGAATTATTCATCATCATCATCATCATCATAATCAGCCAAAGGACGTCCACTGCTGAACATAGGCCTCCCCCACGGCTTTCCACAGCGACCGATCACTAGCGGTCTGCATCCAGTTTGATCCTGCGATCTTTTTAAGGTCGTCTGTCCATCTTGTTGGTGGACGTCCTACGCTGCGACTTTGGTCGAAGGGTCTCCAATCTAGAACTTTCCTGCCCCAACGGCCATCAGTTTTTCGCGCTATATGCCCTGCCCACTGCCACTTAAGCCTACTGATTCTCAAGGCTATGTCCGCCACCTTGGTTCTTCTACGTATCTCTTCGTTTCTGATTCGATCTCGTAGAGAAACACCGAGCATAGCCCGCTCCATCGCTCGTTGTGTAATTTTGAGCTTCATTATAAGGCCCATAGTAAGAGACCACGTTTCGGATCCGTATGTCATCACTGGTAACACACACTGATTGAAGACTTTCGTCTTCAGACACTGAGGTAATTGAGACGAGAAGACGCTCTTGCGCAGTTTCCCGAACGCTGCCCAGCCGAGTTGGATTCGTCGATTGACCTCTTTCTCGAAGTTGGACCTACCCAATTGGATCACTTGTCCCAGGTAGACGTACTCGTCGACAACTTCGAGAGTTGAGTTCCCAATGGATACTGGAGTGGGTACAACAAGGGAACTCGACATAATTTTCGTCTTCTCCATGTTCATTTTAAGACCCACTTGTTGGGATACTCGGTCGAGGTCCTCGAGCATAGTGCCTAGATCATCCAGCGTCTTTGCCACAACGACTATGTCATCGGCAAACCGAAGGTGTGTTATGTATTCGCCATTGACGGAGATGCCGAATCCTTCCCATTCTAGGAGCTTGAAGGCGTCTTCCAATGCCGCTGTAAACAGTTTCGGAGATATAACATCGCCCTGTCTTACACCTCTTCGCAATGGAATTGCCCTCGTATTATGTTCCTGTACTCGGACCGACATGGTGGCGTTGTTATATAGACACTTTAACACCTCTATATACCTATAGTCTATGTGACACCGCTGAAGAGACCGAAGCACCGCCCAAGTTTCGATCGAATCAAAGGCCTTCTCATAGTCCACAAAAGCTAAACATAGAGGCATATTATACTCCTCGGACTTCTGTATAATTTGCCTTAGCGTATGAATGTGGTCTATGGTACTATAGCCTTTTCGGAAACCGGCTTGTTCGGGAGGCTGGAAGTCATCAAACCTACGTGCGAGACGATTCGTGATAACCCTTGAAAACAGCTTGTAGACATGGCTCAGGAGTGAGATGGGTCTATAGTTCTTCAATAAGGTTTTGTCTCCTTTTTTGAAAAACAACACCACCACACTCCTGTTCCATGCCTCAGGCGTGATGCCCTCTAGCAGAACGGAATTAAAGAGTCTCTGAAGGACTTTAAGTACCGGTGTTCCACCCGCTTTCAGAAGCTGTGCTGTGATTCCGTCCTCGCCAGGTGCCTTGTTGTTTTTTAGCTGTTTCAGGGCCATCCTAATCTCGTAGAGGCTGATGTCCGGGATGTCTTCAGTGGAGTGTCGGGTCAGGATAGCTCGTGGTTCTCCGGTCGAGCTATCAACGGGTTTGGCTACTGAGGTGTACAACTGCCCATAGAACCTTTCGATCTCCCTCAAAACCTCTGCTTTCGTCGACGCTACACTGCCGTCCTCCGTCTTAAGCTTCGTCAACAGGCTTTGCCCAATAGACATGTCCCTTGCAAACACTTTGGAGCCTTGGTTCCGCTCTATTGTTTCTTTAACACTATTCGTGTTAAAGGAACGAATGTCATGTCGCAGAGATTTCATTATTCGTCTATTAAGCTGCCTGTAGGTTTGAGCATTAACGGAGGTCTGCAGTGCCATAGATCGACGTTCTGCCATAAGGTCGAGAGTGTGGACCGAGAGTTTTTGAGGTCTATTTTTACGGCCAGGTCTAAAAAACTTAGATCCGACCGTTTGGACAGTTTTCACAAACCCGTTGTTTATTTCGTCCACTGATACGCAATTCTCTAGGCAATCAAAGCGGTTTGACAACTCGAGTTGAAAGCTCTCGGGATTTTGGATATGGGCACGAGTAGGTCGGAGCGTGGACTTCATCAAGCGGAACCTTTCCAATTTGACATTTATATTCAATATGCCTCGGACCATACGGTGATCACTACCGGTTTTTACCCTGTTGATCACGGAGACATCATTGAATAACCGTCTCTTGGTGGTCATGATGAAGTCTATCTCATTTCTCGTCTTGCCATCCGGACTCAGCCAGGTCCATTTCCTTTGAGGCGGCTTCTGGAAGAAAGAGTTCATCACAAAGAGTCCCTCCTTCTCCAGAAAGTCGGCCAGCCTATTTCCCCTGGCGTTCCTTAGACCATATCCAAAAGGTCCCACTTTCAACTCATCCTCGCCTCGCTTGCCGAGTTTTGCGTTGAAGTCCCCCATAACAACAATGAAATAGGTTTTGGAAGTGTGTATGGCTCTACTTACGTCCTCATACATTTCCTCCACCTCTTCATCCGGGTGGTTCGAGGTCGGTGCATATACCTGTATGACCTTCAGCGAATACCTCTTGGTTATTCTGAGTATAAGGTATATCACCCTGTTCGACACACTCTCGATGGTTACGATGTTGTTTACGAGGGACCTGTGGACAAGAAAACCAACACCACCTTGGGACTTTTGGTCACCCTCCCGGTAGAAGAGCAGGTTGCCAGACTTCAGAGTTATCGTGTCCTCGCCCTCTCTACGGACTTCTGATAAACCCACTATGTCCCAGTGTAACCTGCTCAATTCTTCCTCCAGCTCGAGCAACTTCTCGTCTGTCCTCAGTGTGCACGCGTTATAAGTTACCAGGGCCAGTTGTCGTTGGGGGTGGTAGCGAGATCGCCTCCGGGGATTCTTAGCACCCCCTGCCCCGCCGTTACCGTGACCGCTACCGGAATCAGGAATAGCGGGGCTGCCGGAGACTGGGGGCCTGGTTTTTTTGTGTCCTACCATATAGGGGGGTATTTGCCAGTACTCGCCACGCTTGGCAGGCGGGTTGGCGAGCGCAGAGGCGCAGTATCTTTTAAGTGTGACGCTGCTGCCCATTAGAAGAATTATTTGGTTTACAATAATTAATTGACTCAAATTTTAATGAATTGTCGTATCACATGACGTCCTCTGGCGTAAGAGTGAAGGGAAAGTCCTTTAAAAAAACATTTTGAAAATGATTTTTTTTTCAACTAGGAGGCGGGCCGGACTATTGCCACTAGACCTGTTTTGTTATTAATTTTAATTCTACAATTGTTCCACCATACCTTAGTAACTGGTGAATATTAAGATGAAATGTCCTTTGAAAATTTATTAAACACAGTTTATCGAATTCTTTAAACATCAAACGATAAAGTTCATATTATAAGAATCTATTTTAATACTAATTGGAGCAACGTTTCCAAAGAATCGTTCCTTAGTAACTTAGTGGCTTTCTGGGGAAGATTGTTGTGGAGTGGATGAATGTAATTGGGTGGAAAAAACTGATGATTAGAGAATATATTTACTTGATGTAGTTTATTCTTAAATCACAGAATAAATAGTAGGAAAATTAACATGGTTCATATTTCCAATAACTCGAATTAGATAATTGTACTGCAATTTGGGTGTAATGCAGTACTTCATACAATATGACATTTTATTTGAATTATTCTTCGGTGGTGATCGTGGTAGCATATGTTAAAAAACAAGCTCATAGAAACAAAAGTTAATTCATTTAAGGTGACCAAAGGTTTCCACAATCTTTGCTGGTCGGTGGCTGACTTTTCCAAAGATAAATGACACAGTTTTCTCGACTCGAGATTAAGTACCGAACTTTGCGACGATTATATGAATGCATTCATAAAAAAGCGTATCACTGTCACAGCATATTTTTCTAAAAATTAAACTCCAAAACAATGGAATACCGCGGACACCTTAATAAATCTAATATGACGGTAGTACTATATTGATTACGGAATTTGATAAGATACATTTCAAAACAATCACGGTTTCGAGCTAGTTGTTATTGCGTCGGTAAATAAAATCTTAGCTTTACCGATTTATTTACTGAGAAATTGATTAAATCTTAGTTGGATTTCAAAACTTAATATGTCAAATTTTCTACCATTCAGAATTATACATATGCCAGGTATTGAGCAAAGCTCATTCTCATTTTTATCATAGCTGTTAAAATTGAAAGCAAAAAAGGGGGTTTTTAAACGGGCCGGTTTTTATATGGACCCAACCATATTTTGGTACGTACTGGGCAAGCTTACAGCTTGCTTGCTTGCTATTTATATTCAAAGAGCCAACCACAAGCTAAATAGGTAAAAGCAGAAAGCAGAAATGTATGTAGAAACTTGCTTTCTAAAAAAGTAAATTGTTATCTTTTTAAAAAATCTATAAAAAATCGATATTTTCAGTAGTATTATTAAGCAATGTTGTGTTTACCATAGCATTGTCTAATTAGACAATTTTATAGCCATTGGCAAGAAATAAGTACAAAAGAGTTGTAATCAATGGCGGATATAGCTATAACATACATAACTACATGAGCTATGGAGGGATGCCATGCTACCGATTTTAGAGCTTTGGGAAAAAAATTGAAGCGTGTACTGCAGGTTGCAGAATACGTGTATTTATGATTAAGGTCTAGGCAGTAAAAGTGTTTTGAAATCTCTATTTGACTTTTCCGAGCAAAAATGTACAAAATAAATAAAAATTTATTCGATTTGAAATAAATCTGCCACCACTATTTTTCGGTACTTACGAAAAGGTGCTTTGTATTATTTTATTGCTATTTTTGTTTGTTAGTGTGATGGCTTACATTATGCTCCATTTTAATAATTATCAAAAGATTGGCTGAGACAAGTGTTCGGTCGTGGTTTCGCCACGAGTGGAATACGGTAGCCCGTAATAAGTACATATGTACGTACGGCTTTAAGGTGATATAATAAAGCTTTCATAAAAACACATACCTTTTTTGGTCGGATTCTGATTCCAAGTGCGAAACGTTGAAAAAACGCTGGAATTGTGACGGTAGGTCACCGTTACGAAGTAATTCGCGGCGCATCAGGGGCCGTCGCGTTCGCACAGGTAGAACATACAGGCGCAGGCACCTGTTGGGCCGGATGAGTGCGGGCGAGAGCCGCTGCTTCATACTTAGAGGCCATGATGGCGCATCGTCAGCGCTGCTTAGTATGTGGAATTATGTGTAAGCAATTAATAAGGGATTTGATTCATTTTTCACATTTCGTTAAGTATTTTTTATAAAATAAAATAATTATCGTAGTTTCGTCTGTGTATAATTGTAAAATAAATATTTAAGTAGCAATTAATCGTCTTTTAAAACAGTTATTTAGTTAAAATATATTTATTGATTTTGCATTTGATATTTTTAACGTCCTGTGAAATAATAAGTAATTAATTTGACTCGGAATCGCTTGCTTCTATTCCCCGGAAAACCAGTGGCGCCTCTAGTGGCCAAAAGCCGAAACTTTAAGAAACGTAGTGGGGGTAGACGGGCGAGAAGTGAGCGACGCCGAAGGCAGTCAGTCTACGCTAAGCTTCGGAGCACTCAAAACCTCTTAACTAAACTCTGTCACTGTTTATAATTAAAGTGTTATTGTAATAAGTGTTATTTAATTGGAATAAAAGTGATATTCTAAAGGATCATAGTTTCAATCAATACATCGGCCCTCTCTGACTTGAGTAAATTATCAAGTCAGAAGTGGGATAACACGCGAGAAAAGGTACGTAATTAGATTTGACAAAATCATATTCTTTAATATTTAATTACTATTATAATTTAAAACTGCATGCACACACTATTTGGTTAGGTCATGTGTAGCAACACAATGCCAGGGCTACTCTCTGGTTGTGTTCGCTGCACATTTAGCGATAGCTAGTGCATGCAAATAAATAATTATTTAGGGTGTAGCGACGCAATGCCAGGGCTACTCTCTGGTTGTGTTCGCTGCACATTTAGCGATAGTTAATGCATGCAAATACTTACTTGTTTAGGGTGTAGTGACGCAATGCCAGGGCTACTCTCTGGTTGTGTTCACTGCACATTTAGTGCATGCAAATACTTACTTGTTTAGAGTGTAGTGACGCAATGCCAGGGCTACTCTCTGGTTGTGTTCACTGCACATTTAGCGATAGCTAGTGCATGCAAATAAATACTTATTAGGGGTGTAGTGACGCAATGCCAGGGCTACTCTCTGGTTGTGTTCACTGCACATTTAGTGCATGCAAATACTTACTTGTTTAGAGTGTAGTGACGCAATGCCAGGGCTACTCTCTGGTTGTGTTCACTGCACATTTAGCGATAGCTAGTGCATGCAAATAAATACTTATTTAGGGTGTAGTGACGCAATGCCAGGGCTACTCTCTGGTTGTGTTCGCTGCACATTTAGCGATAGTTAGTGCATGCAAATACTTACTTGTTTAGGATGTAGTGACGCAATGCCAGGGCTACTCTCTGGTTGTGTTCGCTGCTTATTTAGCGATAGTTAGTGCATGCAAATACTTACTTGTTTAGGGTGTAGTGACGCAATGCCAGGGCTACTCTCTGGTTGTGTTCGCTGCACATTTAGCGACAGTTGATTCATGCATGGAAATATCTACTTAGTTTGAAGGTGTAACAACACAGTGCCAGGGCTACCTTCTGGTTGTGTTCGTTGCACATCTGGGGATAGTTAGTGCATGAAATACCTGTTTAGTTTAGCAATGTGGTAAAACTATGACAAGGATACTCTCTGCTTGTGTCACACATTTATTTGTTATTAATGCGTGCTTACTCAGCTGACATTAATAAGAGTAATGAATAATAGCAAACGGAGTATGAGTAGTCCATAGAATACACTAGCGGTCCTCCGCGACTTAGCTTGCTCGTCCACGCGTTTTAGCTTGCTCTTTAACTAATAAGTTATCCAACGCAAAATTATTATATATTTTTTTTGTAAAATCGGTCTAATGATTCCTGAGATTGGTGCGTTTAAACAAACAAACTCTTCAGCTTGTGTAGATTTTAATATCTCTTCGTAGCCTATTCTTTATCTCCCTTTTTCCTGTCAGATGAGCTTGCAATTAATTAGCTACCTCGTGAACATTTGATGGCCTTAGTCTTTGCTTTCAGTGGATTAAAACATGGACGACGAGGAAATGGCGCCACCACTGGAAGATGGCGCTACGTCACCTGTTCTACCTACTGTTGGTGCTACTCGTGGACGTACTAGGATTAGATGCCATCGCAGCAGAGTACTACGCACACCATCGCGGGACAAGGACCGAAGAAGACATCACCAACACTCTGGAAGAGAGTCATCGCGTCGAAGCCGGTCCAGAAGTTCAAACCGTCCTCCGCGCTCCCGTCATGAAGAGGAACAAGACCGCCGCGCGAAGTCGAAGCTTGCGTCACCACAGCAGTTCAAGGGACCACGACCGCGACGGTGACTTGACGGGGCGAAACTTAAGAGAGGATACTACACG
Organism: Pyrausta purpuralis; assembly: GCA_963924145.1. Lineage (NCBI taxonomy): Eukaryota > Metazoa > Arthropoda > Insecta > Lepidoptera > Crambidae > Pyrausta > Pyrausta purpuralis. The sequence goes on from OZ001655.1 coordinate 20,680,386, forward strand.
TGAGTTTATGTCCCAATTTTCCAAACTGATCAGTAGTTTATCAGTACCTAACCCAAGTACCTCAAGTAATAGGGAAAACTTCTCCAATACTAACGTCATACCAGAGTTTGACCCTTCATTGAAGAATCAGAGTATCAATAATTGGCTTACTAAGGTTAATGAATGTGCGGTATTGTATGGGTGGACTGAGCGACAGATTGTACATTATGCTCTTCCTAAGCTAGTGGGCGTAGCCAAAAAGTGGTACGAGGGATTACCATCGTTATTGTTTTCCTGGGAAGAGTGGCAAACCAAACTTAGATCAGCTTTCCCTGCGGAAGAAAACTATGGCCAGATGTTGACAGATATGCTTACTAAGCGAGCTAAGTTTGGAGAATCACTTGAGGAATATTTTTATGAAAAAGTTGCTCTTCTAAACCGTTGTGTCATTTTTGGTAAAAGAGCGGTAGAATGTATTTTACATGGGATAGACGATAGGTCTGTACGCTTGGGGGTGGAAGCAGCTCAGTTTAATGACCCAGATAAGTTGTTGGCGTATTTAAGAAACGCTAAATCTGGAATGCATAGGAATTCTAATTTTAATAGTAGAAAACCACGCGAACAAAAGCTAAATAGTTCCTCTAGCACAACACAATATCGATCAAACCCGAATATTCGCTGTTATAATTGTAAACAGGATGGGCATCCTCTATCTAAATGTCCTAAACCATTTAAAAAATGCGCTAACTGCTCCCTTGTTGGGCACACTGAGCCGGAATGTTTTCGTAATAAAGTAGGGATCAATAAAGTACAAACTAATGACGAGAAAAAAACCGTTTTAACTATCGGTGACTCTAGCAAAATTGCACATTCAAATAAATACGTCCAAAAAGTTAAAGTAAACGGTCATAATACAACATGTTTTATCGATCTAGGTAGTGAATTGACGTTAATTCAGGAGAGTGAGTCTAAGAAGATTTTCAGTAAAATTGATAGCCATATGAATCATCCAATGATAGGGTTTGGCGGAGCGGTCGTTAATTCCTTAGGGTCTTGTATGGCAGAGGTTCAGATTCAAAATCTTAGAGCAACGGTAGCGTGCGTAATAGTACCTGATCATTTTCTCAAATACCCCTTGTTGATTGGTCAGACTCTCACTGAACAACCACATGTACAGATTCTCAAAACAGAAAAGGAGTTAATATTTCGGACAAATTATGATGTAGAAAATAATGTCCCGAAACCTTTACAACTGCGTACAACTAGTGATGTCACGGTTAAGGGGGTAGATTTATTAGAAGTTAATTGCGGTTCTCAGTTCAGTGGGGATGTGTATGTCCGTAGCTGTTACCGGGGACAACCTGGCAAAGAATACCAAATTGAGGAAGGCATATATTTTTTGAAGGATGGAATTGGTGAAATTTTAATCAGCCCATTAAGTCAGAGGCCAATCACGTTTAAGAGTAATGAACTTATTGCGCGAGTAGAAATAGTCTTAGAATCCTTTGGGCTTTATGAAGTAAATAGAGTTGAAACATCAAAACCGTTCGAACCACTTACTCTGAATGATTTAAACGCGGGCAACATTTCGGAAGACAATAAACTTACTCTTAAGTTTAGTTAATTCATATCGAGATTGTTTTGCTACATCGTTAACGGAGATTGGTTGTACGGACTTAGAAAAGATGAATATTGATCTTAGTGATGATCAACCGATTGTGTACCGACCATATAGATTATCACAAACCGAGCGGCAGGAGGTTCAAGCTATGGTAGACGAATTGAATAGTACGGGAATAATTAGAGAATCAAGTTCACCATACGCTAGCCCAATTATACTTGTTCGAAAAAAGACTGGTGATAAACGGTTATGTATCGATTATAGAGCGTTAAACAGAAAAACTATTAAGCAACATTATCCCCTCCCTTGTATGGAGGACCAAATGAATAGATTGTCAGGTAATGTATTTTATTCAACTCTAGACTTGGCTAGCGGGTATTACCAAGTGGAGTTAACAGAGGAGGCAAAACCAAAAACTGCATTTGTAACCCCTGACGGTCAATGGGAGTTTAATAGAATGCCATTTGGGCTAGCTAACGCACCTGCAGTATTTCAAAGAACAATTAATAAGGCCTTGGGTTCGCTGCGTTTTGATACTGCGGTAGCTTATATGGATGATATTTTAGTACCATCCAAAACTGTAGAAGAAGGTTTACAAAAGCTCGAATTGAATCTACAAAAATTACGTCTGTATAAGCTCACCTTAACCGCTCAACAGTCCAATGGCACTACAGTGCCATTTTCTTTTTTACGGTAAACTGTCCGTGGTACTACAGTGCCCACCTCATTTCCCACATCATAGTCTGACAGCGCGGACAGTCGAGTGGTTAAAGCCCAGAAAATGTTATTTCTTCCAAACATCAGTAGACTTTCTCGGATTGAAGTGTCTGCAAATGGTATAAAGCCAGGGGAAAAGAAAATTCAGGCCGTTCAGTCTTTTCCCACACCAAAAAATATTCACAATGTAAGACAGTTTTTAGGATTGGCCAGTTTCTTTAGAAAATTTATCAAAAATTTTGCGACGATTGCTAGACCTCTTACAACTTTACTAAAAAACAACGTTCAGTGGGTCCTGGGATAAGGAACAACAGGAAGCATTTAACGAACTTAAGGATAGACTTGTCTCAAGGCCCATTTTGGCACTGTATGACCCATCACGTTTGACCGAATTGCACACGGATGCGAGTAAATGGGGTATTGGTGGTATTTTGCTTCAGGGACAGGACAATGGTGATCTTAAACCAGTAGCCTATTTTAGTCGTCAGACTTCACCAATCGAGCAACACTTCTCTTCATATGAGTTAGAGACTCTAGCCGTAGCATCCTCTCTTGCAAAATTTCGACCCTATTTATTTGGCATGCCATTCACAATTGTAACTGATTGTAATTCTCTGCGCGCAAAATTCATGAAAAGAAATATGATTCCAAGAGTTGCTCGTTGGAGTTTAATACAAGAGTTCGATTGTGAAGTTAAATACAAGTCAGAGAAAGGGATGTGTCACGTCGATGCCTTAAGTCGGAATCCGGATTGTGCTGAAAGTATACGATAGTGTGGATTTTCCAGTGGTATTTCAGATTACAAACGACTGGCTTAAGACCGTTCAGTTAGCCGATAGTGAAGTGGAACGTATTAAAAGTATTCTTATAGATTCGGAAAGTAATAACATCGCGGACATTAAACAAAATTTTGTATTAAAAAATAACAACGTTTATAAAGTAACTGACAATGGGCCCAAATGGTTGGTACCGAAGGGGGTTCGCTGGCATATATTAAAAGCTTGTCATGATGACATTGGTCATTTTTCTGTAGATAAAACTATTGACAAAATTAAGGAAACATATTGGTTCCCAAAAATGAAAAAGTTCGTCAAGAAATATGTAGAATCATGCCTAGAATGTGCTCTTAGCAAAACTCCAACTGGGAAGAAGTCCGGGTACTTACACCCCATTCCTAAGGTTTCAAAACCGTTTCACACCCTTCATGCCGACCACTTAGGTCCATTCAATGCAAGTAAGCGCAGAAACAAGTATTTACTCGTCATCATAGATGCTTACAGTAAATTTGTTATTCTAAAACCGGTCAAAAATACAAAAGCGTCTACAACAATTCAAGTATTCAAGGAGTACTTCGCTACTTTTGCATGTCCCGTTAGGCTTATTACCGATAGGTACTCCTCGTTTACTGGCAAGAAATTCACAGCCTTCCTAAAAGAGGTGGGAGTCAAGCACGTTATGAATGCGGTTGCTACCCCACGAGCCAACGGGCAAGTGGAAAGGTACAACCGCACCATCCTAGATTCCTTGACAGCAATGAACTGTGGGCGTGATGAATCTGATTGGGACAGTAAGGTTTTGGATGTTCAATGGGGCCTTAATAATACAACAAATTAAGGAATAGGACGTACCCCTGCGGAGGTATTATACGGACTAAATTTAACTAGTATGGCTAAAGGAAAGATTCGATCATCTGTTAATAATGAGGAACAATCTGATTTAAACACAAATTTAAACGAAATAAGGTCTGAGGTAAATGATCACATAAGTAAAACTCAACGGGCCCAAAAACACAGGTTTGACAAGTCCAGGTGCGCACCACGTACTTTTAAAGTAGGAGATCTTGTAAGAGTAGAAAGGTCAATTTTGTGCCCGGGTAAAAGTAGGAAACTTATAGCTAAATGTTTAGGTCCATACAAAATTGTAGAAGTATTGAGTAATGACAGATATACAGTAGAGGATACTCCTATTACTAAACGCAAGGGTAAGGCGGCGTATAGAGGTGTTCACCCTGTAGAAAGAATACATCCATGGTTAAATTTTAAAAGGACTTATGATAGTGATAGTGAAGACGAAGTAGAAAATTTGATAGGTGGTGAATGCGATAAGAATGATGAGAATAGTAACATGGATATAGATGAAAGCGAGTAGTTATATAAAGCTGTAGGTATTCTATTTAAATGATACACTTGAGGCAAAGGTACTTAGGTGTAGTTTGGATCAAAGGATGGAAGGATGAATTGGGATATAAAATTAAAAATGGATATTGGAAGGATGATAATCAATTTTCTGGAAGGATGATAATCAAATTTTTGGAAGGATGTTAATCAAATTTTTGGAAGGATGATAATCAATTTTTTTTACAGGAGGAAGTTAATCGGTTGATGTTTAAAGTTTAAAATGTTTTGATTCACATGAATTATGATATATTGAGGATATATTATCTGATGAATATGAACTTTCTTTATACAATTGTATAATCCTGTATAATTTACTAATCTTATTAAAAAAATATTGTATTATAATATTATACAATCATGCTACAATTATAATATTTAAGAAATAAATGTGTAGTGAGAGGTGTTATAATAAGTGTTATGGATTTATGATGTTATGCATGGAATGAGTTTAAGTCAGTATTTGAGTTATTTTTCCATTTTCGTAATACACAATTATATCACGAGGACGTGAATGTAAGTCAGGATGGACGAATATGTAAGCAATTAATAAGGGATTTGATTCATTTTTCACATTTCGTTAAGTATTTTTTATAAAATAAAATAATTATCGTAGTTTCGCCTGTGTATAATTGTAAAATAAATATTTAAGTAGCAATTAATCGTCTTTTAAAACAGTTATTTAGTTAAAATATATTTATTGATTTTGCATTTGATATTTTTAACGTCCTGTGAAATAATAAGTAATTAATTTGACTCGGAATCGCTTGCTTCTATTCCCCGGAAAACCAGTGGCGCCTCTAGTGGCCAAAAGCCGAAACTTTAAGAAACGTAGTGGGGGTAGACGGGCGAGAAGTGAGCGACGCCGAAGGCAGTCAGTCTACGCTAAGCTTCGGAGCACTCAAAACCTCTTAACTAAACTCTGTCACTGTTTATAATTAAAGTGTTATTGTAATAAGTGTTATTTAATTGGAATAAAAGTGATATTCTAAAGGATCATAGTTTCAATCAATACATCGGCCCTCTCTGACTTGAGTAAATTATCATATGTATGAATGTCTTTGGCTGTAATTTATTATTAGCATTAAAGCCCAATTGACTGTAAATTCACCCAACTTGTTCCTCTTTTTTCGCAATGAAAATGAGGGTAGGATATTGGAAGCAACGCATACCAAAAGTCTCAGCTGAGATCAAAAATGATCTAGATAATTAGGACTGGCTGACATCGCGTGTCAGCTCGGCCGGTATTTGCTACAGATCAATATCGCGTATTGATTCGGAGCGGAAAATGCGGACTGGCTAGCATCGCGTGCTAGCTCGGCCGCGAAGCGTAAAGCATGCATGGTGCAGCCACGCTGGGTAGTGCGTTTTACTTCACATTCACTTTATGAATAAATACGTATCACTATAAGGTAAGTTTCATCTAGCACGAAATAAAAACTTAACGGTTATATACTGTGGTTACTGCGTGCGTTGTAACGGCGCGCGCGCACGGACACGAATGAGCGACAGGCGGCTGGCAGTGCTGTGAGGCGTGGGAGGGAGTGAGGTTTTCTACTTTCTCTTTCTTGCGCTAAACCTGTGTGCGAGTGAATAGACGCGTAGCAGGGCATACTACATGGTCAATTAAATCTCAGAGTCGAAGGCAGGACAATTATTACTAGCACTTATTCACGTCCCAACATAGACCCTACCACAGCTTCGGAACTATTGTGGGTAGTGCTGACAAGAAGCTGCGCAACAAACTCAGTCACTATTGTCAATGCCTCTATTGCTTTGACTGATCGCAAAGTAAGTAGCTAATGTATACTCGTGCTTTGGAAACCAGAAGCATTGGTGGTACCACAACATTAGACACACAGACACAATATTAGAAAAATATGAATTCTACATTGACCCGACCGGGAATTAACCCCGGGACCTAGAATATGGCAAACCCAGCGTGCGTGGTCGTTAATTATTTATATGTACCTACTCATTAATAGTTAGGATATATCTTCACTTGGATAATTGAACTGAAATATTACTCCTACATAATCCCACGGGGCTAAAAGTTTAAATTTATGAACACAAAGAAATATGAGATGGTATCTCAGGCTACACCTCAGCTCTTAACTTTTAATAATATGTTAATACTCGTATATCTAAGGCCTCATTTAAGGAGACGCGTGGCAGCGCGCGTCGCGATGGTGTTGAATGAGTGCGTTTACGGAAAAGCGGATTGGAGAACGAAGTTTTTCACGCGATTGTTTGAAATGGAGCGTCACATGTGGTGTGGTGAGTGGCGCCGCGTCAGAACTTTGGAAAATTGGTATAGATCACCTGAACAAAAGGTAATCTCATTTTAAGTTACAAATGTTACTCACTTAAAGTTTATTTACTGACATCTTAAATCGGTTTCATTTGACAGCTTTTACTTGTCCTTCTCTTCCGATAGGAATAATTATTTTTTGAGGACCAGTAATCAACCCGTCTCATGGTGACAGCACCGTATTAACACGAGGCGTTCAGTATTTTTGAATGAAACTCGATACTTCAACGCACATATAATCTTCGTAACGTGACCACCTCGGATCGAGACCCACTCGGGACTTACTCTCGACCAGCGGGGCATGTGTTGTAATGCGCTTGCGGCGCGTCGCCTGCTGGTTGACGACTATCCGTCCACCCTGTCAAACAGGCTGTCATTCACAAGAAGAACTGTCATAAGTTGGCGATAAGGTGCCGATCCCATTCAAGGCGTTGCTGTTCCCTTTACGTAACGTGCTTCCGTATGGTTGACGCCTGGTTGGTGCTGTTCCCGTGCCGGGTGGATAGATTTGCTTCAACCTTGAAGGTACCAAAAATCAAGCTTGGGTGTCGAAGTTTTGACAAAACATGGTTACCTTCATGCTTTTTTTAATATTACGCTTAAGCGTTTCGCGGCGCATTGTGCGTATTTACTGTTTATTATAGAAAGGCGGTGTGTGAAACTACCTGCCTCGTCCCACGCGCAAATATATACAATGTAGCTGCGTTCTTTGCGGCGACGAAAATAAATTGCAAATTGCACTTGTAAAAAGTAACTTTGGCTGTGTGACAGACGAGGCTGTGTGGCTGTGTAAGACACGGGGTTTGATTCCTCGTCTGTCACACAGCCAAAGTTGCAATTTATATAATTAAGTTTGTATAGTGACAAAACACTATAAGAACAAAAATTTAATTACAAACTTACTAAATGTGAATAATTTTTGTAATCATGCGCTGATATGTCCATTAACATCAAAATAATTGACAACATTTCTTTTTTGTAAAGGTATGAAAATTTGAAATCTATTTTAAGATTTTGCATTACTAAACACGTTGAACATTTTTTCAGATTTTTTCCGCTTTATTTTTAAAGTTAAATGAATAAGACTGAAAAGAACATGGAAGTTGGCATTTCACAGGTTACGCCTTTGCAATGACATTTCATGCAGATAAAATTGCTTTTGAACTTTGAGCTTGCTGTCAGTTGTCACTTTGACGTTTAGTGTTGTTGTTGTTTCCGGTATTGTATTAGACATTATCGATAAATTACGATGTCGAATATATATAAATAATAAATAAATATTTGATAACATCACATATATTGCTCCGATTCCAAGATAAGTAGCTAAAGCACTTAAGAACATTGAAGGTTATTAAAAAAAATGATTTTCATTCACACTAGTCTTAATTGTATCGTTTTATGATATATAAAAAAAATCAATAAAAAAATAAAACTAAGACATGCAACATAAAAAAATAACTTAATTTCTTCCTATTCAAAAACAAAACCATTTCATTTTCATTCTAACGAATTTCTAGTTCAGATACGAAATCATCATGATTCCTCATTCGAAATATGATTGATACTAGCGGTTCCCCGCGACTTCGTCCGCGCGTTTTGAGTTTGCTCCCACCCTTCCCGTCGCAGCCTGATGTTTTATATCCTAAAGCCTTTCTCAATAAATAAGCTATCTAACACAGAAATATTTTTTCAAATCGGTTCAGCAGTTCCTGAGATAAGCGCGTTCAAACCAACAAACTCTTCAGCTTTATAATATAATTAGCGCAAGCGCACGTTGTACTTAAGCTGCGAACATTATTTTGGTGCGGAGTTATGTTAAAACTGTGATAGCTCCTAAGATATTTATTGGAATCAGATGATATAAAGGGCAACTTTGTTCTAAATGAAATGCTCGTGATGATGAATGAATTTATTTTGATAAGAATAAATACCTGTGTGTATAATACACCTCTAAAAATGATGCATTATTTTTTTACAAATTTTATTGACATAAAAAAGGTTGTAGTAAGTCAACCATAAAAGATAGACATATGCTGTTGCGGACTTTATTATAGAACTCTTAATGCTGAACAATCTTTTCATACATGATTTTTGTGTAAATTTAGCGGTTTCCGCAGCGTACGCAGCGGAAGCTCTCAAAAGGAATATCTTTCACCCGTTTTCGCAACATTTTTCATTGCTGCTGTGGTCTTGTGAGTCGTATCTTTATGTTATATAGCTTAAAGCCTTCCTCGATAAATGGACTATCCAACTTAAAAATATTTTTTCAAATCTGGCAGTGCTGTGAGGCGTGGGAGGGAGTGAGGTTTTCTACTTTCTCTTTCTTGCGCTAAACCTGTGTGCGAGTGAATAGACGCGTAGCAGGGCATACTACATGGTCAATTAAATCTCAGAGTCGAAGGCAGGACAATTATTACTAGCACTTATTCACGTCCCAACATAGACCCTACCACAGCTTCGGAACTATTGTGGGTAGTGCTGACAAGAAGCTGCGCAACAAACTCAGTCACTATTGTCAATGCCTCTATTGCTTTGACTGATCGCAAAGTAAGTAGCTAATGTATACTCGTGCTTTGGAAACCAGAAGCATTGGTGGTACCACAACATTAGACACACAGACACAATATTAGAAAAATATGAATTCTACATTGACCCGACCGGGAATTAACCCCGGGACCTAGAATATGGCAAACCCAGCGTGCGTGGTCGTTAATTATTTATATGTACCTACTCATTAATAGTTAGGATATATCTTCACTTGGATAATTGAACTGAAATATTACTCCTACATAATCCCACGGGGCTAAAAGTTTAAATTTATGAACACAAAGAAATATGAGATGGTATCTCAGGCTACACCTCAGCTCTTAACTTTTAATAATATGTTAATACTCGTATATCTAAGGCCTCATTTAAGGAGACGCGTGGCAGCGCGCGTCGCGATGGTGTTGAATGAGTGCGTTTACGGAAAAGCGGATTGGAGAACGAAGTTTTTCACGCGATTGTTTGAAATGGAGCGTCACATGTGGTGTGGTGAGTGGCGCCGCGTCAGAACTTTGGAAAATTGGTATAGATCACCTGAACAAAAGGTAATCTCATTTTAAGTTACAAATGTTACTCACTTAAAGTTTATTTACTGACATCTTAAATCGGTTTCATTTGACAGCTTTTACTTGTCCTTCTCTTCCGATAGGAATAATTATTTTTTGAGGACCAGTAATCAACCCGTCTCATGGTGACAGCACCGTATTAACACGAGGCGTTCAGTATTTTTGAATGAAACTCGATACTTCAACGCACATATAATCTTCGTAACGTGACCACCTCGGATCGAGACCCACTCGGGACTTACTCTCGACCAGCGGGGCATGTGTTGTAATGCGCTTGCGGCGCGTCGCCTGCTGGTTGACGACTATCCGTCCACCCTGTCAAACAGGCTGTCATTCACAAGAAGAACTGTCATAAGTTGGCGATAAGGTGCCGATCCCATTCAAGGCGTTGCTGTTCCCTTTACGTAACGTGCTTCCGTATGGTTGACGCCTGGTTGGTGCTGTTCCCGTGCCGGGTGGATAGATTTGCTTCAACCTTGAAGGTACCAAAAATCAAGCTTGGGTGTCGAAGTTTTGACAAAACATGGTTACCTTCATGCTTTTTTTAATATTACGCTTAAGCGTTTCGCGGCGCATTGTGCGTATTTACTGTTTATTATAGAAAGGCGGTGTGTGAAACTACCTGCCTCGTCCCACGCGCAAATATATACAATGTAGCTGCGTTCTTTGCGGCGACGAAAATAAATTGCAAATTGCACTTGTAAAAAGTAACTTTGGCTGTGTGACAGACGAGGCTGTGTGGCTGTGTAAGACACGGGGTTTGATTCCTCGTCTGTCACACAGCCAAAGTTGCAATTTATATAATTAAGTTTGTATAGTGACAAAACACTATAAGAACAAAAATTTAATTACAAACTTACTAAATGTGAATAATTTTTGTAATCATGCGCTGATATGTCCATTAACATCAAAATAATTGACAACATTTCTTTTTTGTAAAGGTATGAAAATTTGAAATCTATTTTAAGATTTTGCATTACTAAACACGTTGAACATTTTTTCAGATTTTTTCCGCTTTATTTTTAAAGTTAAATGAATAAGACTGAAAAGAACATGGAAGTTGGCATTTCACAGGTTACGCCTTTGCAATGACATTTCATGCAGATAAAATTGCTTTTGAACTTTGAGCTTGCTGTCAGTTGTCACTTTGACGTTTAGTGTTGTTGTTGTTTCCGGTATTGTATTAGACATTATCGATAAATTACGATGTCGAATATATATAAATAATAAATAAATATTTGATAACATCACATATATTGCTCCGATTCCAAGATAAGTAGCTAAAGCACTTAAGAACATTGAAGGTTATTAAAAAAAAATGATTTTCATTCACACTAGTCTTAATTGTATCGTTTTATGATATATAAAAAAAATCAATAAAAAAATAAAACTAAGACATGCAACATAAAAAAATAACTTAATTTCTTCCTATTCAAAAACAAAACCATTTCATTTTCATTCTAACGAATTTCTAGTTCAGATACGAAATCATCATGATTCCTCATTCGAAATATGATTGATACTAGCGGTTCCCCGCGACTTCGTCCGCGCGTTTTGAGTTTGCTCCCACCCTTCCCGTCGCAGCCTGATGTTTTATATCCTAAAGCCTTTCTCAATAAATAAGCTATCTAACACAGAAATATTTTTTCAAATCGGTTCAGCAGTTCCTGAGATAAGCGCGTTCAAACCAACAAACTCTTCAGCTTTATAATATAATTAGCGCAAGCGCACGTTGTACTTAAGCTGCGAACATTATTTTGGTGCGGAGTTATGTTAAAACTGTGATAGCTCCTAAGATATTTATTGGAATCAGATGATATAAAGGGCAACTTTGTTCTAAATGAAATGCTCGTGATGATGAATGAATTTATTTTGATAAGAATAAATACCTGTGTGTATAATACACCTCTAAAAATGATGCATTATTTTTTTACAAATTTTATTAACATAAAAAAGGTTGTAGTAAGTCAACCATAAAAGATAGACATATGCTGTTGCGGACTTTATTATAGAACTCTTAATGCTGAACAATCTTTTCATACATGATTTTTGTGTAAATTTAGCGGTTTCCGCAGCGTACGCAGCGGAAGCTCTCAAAAGGAATATCTTTCACCCGTTTTCGCAACATTTTTCATTGCTGCTGTGGTCTTGTGAGTCGTATCTTTATGTTATATAGCTTAAAGCCTTCCTCGATAAATGGACTATCCAACTTAAAAATATTTTTTCAAATCGGGCCAGTAGTTTCTGAGATTAGCGCGTTCAAACAAACAAACAAACAAACTCTTCAGCTTTATAATATTAGTATAGATTAGCGCAAGCGCACGTTGTACTTAAGCTGCGAACATTATTTTGGTGCGGAGTTATGTTAAAACTGTGATAGCTCCTAAGATATTTATTGGAATCAAATAATATAAAGGGCAACTTTGTTCTAAATGAAATGCTCGTGATGATGAATGTATTTATTTTGATAAGAATAAATACCTGTGTGTACAATACACCTCTAAAAATGATGCATTATTTTTTTACAAATTTATTAACATAAAAAAGGTTGTAGTAAGTCAACCATAAAAGATAGACTTATGTTGTCGCGGACTTTATTATAGAACTCTTAATGGTGAACAATCTTGTCATACATGATTTTTGTGTAACTTTAGCGGTTGCCGCAGCGTACGCAGCGGAAGCTCTCAAAAGGAATATCTTTCTCCCGTTTTCGCAACATTTTTCATTGCTGCTGTGGTCTTGTGAGTCGTATCTTTATGTTATATAGCTTAAAGCCTTCCTCGATAAATAGACTATCTAACATAAAAATAATTTTTCAAATCGGGCCAGTAGTTTCTGAGATTGGCGCGTTCAAACAAACAAACAAACAAACTCTTCAGCTTTATAATATTAGTATAGATTTGTAGTTATGAGAAAATATTTGAGTAATTTTCAGACATCATATTTACAGCTAAGCAGGTAAAAGCAGTAATAAAAAACATGACACGCGGTAAATCACCAGGCCACGACGGTGTCAGCATCGAACATCTGCAATATGCTGGCGTCCATTTGCCGCGTATTTTAGCAATGCTTTTTACATTTTGTGCGGGGCACTCATACTTGCCATCAGATTTTATGAAAACTATTGTTGAACCAATACTGAAAAATAAAACTGGTGACTCTACAGACAGGAATAATTACAGACTCATTTCATTGGCCACCACTATCGCAAAAGTATTGGACGGATTGCTTGAGAGAAAGCTACGTGAAACGCTTAATCTGTGTGATGCACAATTTGGTTTCAGACCGGAGCTATCGACAGATAGTGCGATACTTTGTCTCAAGCATACCGTACATTACTATACAAAACGTAAAACACCTGTTATAGCTTGTTTCCTCGATATGTCAAAGGCATTTGACATGGTGCAGTATGACATTCTCTGGAGAAAGTTGGACAATGAAGCGGGCTTTCTTAAGGACCTGATACAGTTGTTTCAGTATTGGTACGAAAATCAGTTGAATCAGGTGAGATGGGCTGGAGTACTGTCGGAGGCGTATGGGTTGGAGTGCGGGGTGAGGCAGGGGGGGGTTGTCCTCTCCAGCGCTTTTCAATCTTTACGTAAATAGTCTGATTGGTGAGCTCAGCGGCAGCGGTGTCGGCTGTTCCATTGACAACATAGCCTATGACAACATCAGCTACGCCGACGACATGGTGCTGCTGAGCCCATCAGTCAGTGGTCTCAGGAAATTGTTGTCTATCTGTGAAAGCTATGCAGTTTCTCATGGCCTCAGGTACAACGTCAACAAAAGCGAGATTGTAGTCTTTCGATCTAAAAGTAAAGATTATGATTTACCTCCGGTTGCTTTGCAAGGCACACCGCTAAAGAGAGTGACAGGCTTTAAGTACCTGGGGCACTGGGTAACAGAAAGTATGTCTGATGAAGCAGACATCGAGAGAGAGCGCAGGGCTCTGGCTATGAGAGCAAATATGCTCGCCCGTAGATTTGCGCGTTGTGATGCTGAAGTAAAACGAACGTTTTTAGGGCATATTGCCAGAGTTTTTACACGTCCAGTCTATAGGTTGAGTACACACAAAGAACGCTCGGAGCTCTGCGCGTGCAGTACAACAATGGTTTCAGGATGCTGATGGGGCTGCCTCGGTACTGCAGCGCTTCGGCTGTGTTTGCTGAGGCTCGTATAGATAGCTTCCAAACTATCATACGCAAGCGGGTGGCTTCAGTGTGGTGCCGCATCCGAGGCAGCTTCAACAGCCTTCTGGCTGCGATCGGAGATCGATATTGCTGCCCGATCTTAAGGCACTGGAATAGGGTACACGTTGGCGCCAAACCTTCGTTTGTAAATGTTAAATACATTGTAAAATATGATTAACACTAACACTGGTCATAAGTCCCTATTATTACTAACCTACTTTATGGAATTTTGATCTGAAATAAACTATTTATAATATTAAATAAGAAGGGTTTGAAATAAAACACTTTTTTACGGATTAACTTTTCGCGAGTTTTATCCCGACGTTTCGAACACTTCAGCGTTCGTGGTCATGGGCCAATCACGGGCAGACTAAGATGTTATTTGTCATTTACAGAGTTTCGAAAAATTACACTACCGTCACTCAATAATATTAATCAACGTTCCTGTCCACGCAGAAAGAGCTAACAGTGTCTTGTGATCTTGCAGTGAGTGGTCTAGCTTGGGTCCTAGTTATTTATAGTTAGAACTGGATCCCATGCTCGTGGAATTTTCCAACCATCTTCTCTGTTGAAATTTGGATGTTTGCTTATACAAAGTGCTCAAAGATACTACAGAGAAGGACATAGTGGATTATATACACCAAAAAACGCAACAGTATATTACGCTACAAAGAATAGCTTCTAAACATGACAGAGATTACAACGCCTATAAGTTCTTCGTTACAGAAAACCAGTTGTCATTATTCCTAGATAACAAACTATGGCCCGAGGGAATAACTTTTAGGCGATTTGTTATTTTCAAAGCACGGAAAACAAACACGAAAGGTGTCGTCAATAGCACCTTGCCGGCTGAGAAATAGGTATTTAAATGGATGCAAAGTCATTGTATAATTTTGTAACTTTTAATTGCAAGAGTGTGAAGCGCTTCGTAGAAAGTATTAGGCAATTATGTTGCACGTCGGACATAATTGCTTTACAGGAGACTTGGTTGCTGCCAGATGATATTCAGTTCCAGAGCGATATCGATTACGAGTTCGCTGTCCTCGGAACGTCGGCGGTTGATACTTCCGCCGGTATGCTCAAAGGGCGGTCTTATGGCGGAGTGGCGCTCCTCTGGAGAAAAAGTGTTTTTAACAACGTGTCGGTTGTGCAATGTGATAACCCGCGAGTGTGCGCCATAAAAGTAATAATGGACCTAAGATCTTTTCTAGTGTTTAGTGTGTATATGCCTACTGGATTGTAATGCGAACCTGACGGAATTTACGGATTGCCTGAGTTGGGTGAGCGCTATTATAAGTAATAATAATACTGAAAGTGCGTATGTTCCCGGCGATTTGAACGCGCATCCTAATGAACAATTTTATACTGAGTTGGATTGTTTTTGTACGGAATTAAATTGGTTATGTTCTGACGTACAATTATTAGGGTTAAATTCTGATACCTACACATTTATTAGTGAGGCAAACGGGTCGAAACGATGGCTTGACCATTGTGTGGTCACTGATTGTATTATGGAGACCATTGTAAACACATATGTTGAATAAGTTTATGTAGTGACTATAGTTGTAATAATTTGGACCACAGAAATATTATTGATAAAATGTATGATGACATTATTAACGTATTGTGCCAAGCAGTTTCTGAGAGTTATAATCTGAATACTTTCAGACGTAAGAAGCCGGTTATAGGGTGGAACAGGTATGTGAGTGACGCTCATAGGGAGGCCCGGAAAAAGTATGAATTGTGGGTGTGGTATGGCAGGCCGAGACAGGGTCGTGTGTGGAGTGATATGCAAATAAGTCGTAGGATTTTTAAATCCCGCTTACGATGGTGCCAAAACAATAGTGACCAAATTAAAATGAATACTTTGGCGTCGCATCACTCCAGGCAGGATTTTCGCAGCTTCTGGAAATCGACTAATAAACTTAATAGTAAGCCGGGCTTACCTGTGAGTGTCAACGGTATCAGTGATCTGACTAGCATAGCAGAGACTTTTAGAGAACACTTTGCCGTGAGCTCGCGTTTGGGGCCATCACAGTCGAAATGCGGTTCTGGTTGTCGTGGTGAGCGGTCTGTGCCCGTTTTACGGCTAAAAAAGTGAATAATGTTATGAAATCTATGTCACGTGGGAAGTCTCCTGGCCACGATGACCTTAGCATAGAACACCTTAAATATGCTGGTACTCATCTGCCTAGAGTTTTGGCGATGTTCTACTCCTTGTGTGTGAACCACTCTTATTTATGTCGCCAAAGTGCTTGACAGTTTGCTAAACACTCAGCATGAAAAATATCTTTAAATACATGACAACCAGTTCGGTTTTAAATCAGGTCTGCTTCAAACACAATACCGCTGTTCCTGTAGATGGAACAGCGGTATTGTGTTTGAAGCAGACTGTCAGGTACTACACCGATAGAAAAACACCTGTGTTTGCCTGTTTCCTCGACCTATCGAAAGCGTTTGACCTGGTTAGTTATGACATCCTGTGGCAAAAACTTCATCAAACGCAAATGCCGGAAGAACTCATTCGCATTTTTCAATATTGGTACCAGGAGCAGGTCAACGTCGTTCGGTGGGCGTGGTCATATTCGAGTCCGTACAGGTTGGAGTGCGGGGTGAGGCAGGGGGGGCTGACCTCGCCTAAGCTCTTCAACCTGTATGTGAATGCGCTGATTAAGGAGTTCAGCAGCACGCATGTCGGCTGCCATATTGGAGGCGTTTGTCTGAACAATATTAGCTATGCTGATGACTTGGTGCTGCTGAGCGCCTCAGCGTGCGGGTTATCGAAGCTGCTTGGAATACACCAAAAATACGCGGACGATCACGGCTTGCTATATAACGTGAAAAAAGTGAACTCATGGTCTTTTAGGCCCGAGGAAGATATCTTGATAACATTTCAAACATTTAACTCAACGGGTTTCCTCTTGTTAGAGTCGAAAAGTTTAAATATCTTGGGCATGTTGTAACCTCGGATCTGAAAGACGATGCGGATATAGAGAGGGAGCGTAGGGCCTTGTCTGTTCGTGCGAACATGATAGCCCGCAGATTTGCTCACTGTTCGAGGGACGTCAAAATCACCTTGTTCAGAGCATTTTGTACGTCCTTCTATACGAGTAGTCTGTGGGTGAGTTATACGCAGAGGCAGTACGCAGCGCTTCGTGTCCAGTATAATAACGCGTTTAGGGTGCTGCTGGGGCTGCCTCGCTTCTGCAGCGCATCGGGGATGTTCGCCGACGCGCGCGTGGACTGCTTTTATGCAACCATGCGCAAACGGTGCAAATCCCTAGTGCGCAGGGTGAGCGCCAGCCGCAACAGCATCCTGAGTGCTTTTGTGGAGCGATTTGACTGCCAGTACCTGTACCACTGCAATATGGTTTACGTACTGACTGGTGTCAGAATAAGTTACTAATTATTTATTTTTAATTAATTCTGTGCTACTAACATATCATTTAAGTGTTCAATGTTACTAACCATATATTGGATCTTGTTGTCTTATGAATAAATGATTATGGTTATGATTATTTCTAAAGCTTCGCGTAGCATCGGTTCGTTACACGTAAAAAAGTGTTTTATTTCGAGAATAATATGCGCGTAAACTTCAGAAACAAGTATAAAAAGGGTTGCTGCGTTGTTTTATTTTGTTACTTTTAACATAACTTAAATTAGGTAATGTAACACAATAAAGTTAAATACTCAATTGATAAACCATTGATATCGACATCTTAATTCTGCAATTAATAGAGACCACAACTATAAACGTCAGATATTTTTTTATCGAATATATCAAAGACGTGAACCTCGAAACATCCAATTTCTTGTACTTACGCTCTTTTAGAATGGAGAGTTTTTAAACAATTATTATTAGAAAAAATACTGAAAAGAAATGAAAATG
The DNA here is from genome assembly GCA_963924145.1 of Pyrausta purpuralis. Lineage (NCBI taxonomy): Eukaryota > Metazoa > Arthropoda > Insecta > Lepidoptera > Crambidae > Pyrausta > Pyrausta purpuralis. The sequence continues at coordinate 20,698,377 of OZ001655.1, forward strand.
AAAAAATATGGGTGCCTTCATTTTTGAAGTTCTTTCCGAAAATATAAATAAAAATGTGCATATGAAAATTTTGAAATGTTGTCAATTACAGTCACGTTACCTACTAACTATTCAAAAGTTAAAGTCACTGCTAATTAACTCAAAAATCATTTTTGATTCATGAATTACAAATCCCACCTATCCCAATTTGTTTCTAGCTTTCCATCTCCACATGCTTTTGATCTTTATAGCTGTGCCGTCTGTATAAAGGAGCCAATTTACGATCTCTTTGATACAAGGGAAACGAAATGCATTTATGAAGTTTAAACGAAGGGTCTTCTTCATTTGAATTCCTAATGATTGAGCTAAAAACTTCGGGCTTGTAAAGAAGATTTGACAGACACTAATTAGGTTGGGCCCGGCGTACATTACATTTACATTTGATTCTCCAACAATTTGATAAACAATTTTAAGCATTTGTGTTCTATATTCAGAACAAGGTTCCCCGAAGTTTTTGCCACCTAGAGGAAACGAAAAAATACGACAGAAATAAGTTAAATTAACTGCTGTGTTTTAACGGACTTTAAAAAAGAGGGGGTTATTAATTCGACTATATGTTGTTTTTTTGTATCTCGGCTACATCTTTACTTACCATCAGGGGGCCAATTCTCGAGCAGTTCACCGATCCGGAACCGGTTCAGTTCATCAGTTACGAAAAAAGTTCACCGATCGAATTTTCTTTTTCGAAGGAAAAACAAATTTTTCTTAATCAAGGTCATAACTTATATGCATTTTGATTTCTTCGTTTGATCTTTTCGTTTTTACATGATATTACATCTTACTTGTTTTTTTTTCAGTTGAAAGGTTATACTCGTAATCGACTATCCACACGGAAAACGTTCGACTGACGCGAGAATTTGAGTCCATCAAATGTATTATAATAGTATTTGATTGATTGTAATATGTAACCAAATTTGTATTTTATTTACATTATGGTTTTTAAATGAAATAGCAAATCAGCAGTGCCATGTCGTGTCTAATTTTAATCTCTTGACGTGTAAAAAGTTAAATCATCCAAAGTCTTTACCTTGCTACTAGTTGTGTGCATACTGAATAATAAGTAATATGTTTTAACACCGTTTAATATAAGAAAATGAGCTTACGTCAGCATACCGCCATAATTGGATCTCGGCAAACTCGATATGTCTCGTGTCACCCGCTCGCCGCGAAAACAATATTAATTCTCGGTGCACTGAGTTTTATAGTGTGCTTACACTCGATAAACACTGTATTAGCTTTAAAAATTCTGTAAATAGAAACAACTGGCAGGTATAAAAAAAGTTCATAAAACTAAAACCCGACTACTTTAAACACAGTCTAAAAAGTACGAAACAAGAAAATAGTCTTAAAGGATAGCCTTGGTCGTATGCCACTTTAATTTTATTTACTATTATAATGAACCTGTTTTGCTACAGTAGGTGGAATACGACCAGGGCTATCCTTTAAGACTTTTTCTTGTTTCGTACTTTTTAGAGCGTGTTTTAAGTATTCGGGTTTAAGTTTTATAATCTTTCTTTTTATTCAAATTATTCAACTTATAATTATTATACAGGGCAGACCTAGAATAGTACCTAACACCTAATTTATTAAAAAGCGAGTTTATGAATTCTTGGAATTATCAGGTGATCGCTAGCAAAGACGTAAGCAACAGCTAATAATGTTTACAGATCTGAAATGTGCTAAAAAGGTCTTTCATTTGATACTCCACATGACACCGTATTTTTTTTATAGTTCTTTCCTTTAAGGCTCCTAGAGGGCGCTGTAGTCGATTTAACGTAATTTCATGTTGCCAATAACCAGCGGACGATCAAGAGGCTTCCAACGACACCTCATTTGTCCAATAATGATAAAAAGATTAGAAGTTATGGGAACAGATGAACATCCATACCCACATACATACATACAGGTCAAAATCATAACCCTCCTTTTTGCTTCGCCGTAGTCAGATAAAAAATATCTTAAACTACTAGCTGTTCTGATAAACTTAAGACTGAGTTGCCGTTCGATGCAACAAGGTAAAAACTAAATATAATATCTATTAGAAATTGGCGCTCGATATATTTATTTAACTACAGATTTGCTAGTCAGCAAATCCAACAGTAGGTTTAATACATCAACTTTTATTGCCATTGTTGATTATAATATTGTGTCTCATTTACAATCAAGCTGAGTCTAAAACTCTAAGCCGATTTATTTTTCCCGCGCTTGTTAGTTTGTGCAGTGGCCAGCACATCAGGTTACCTACTCCTGTTGCAAATTAGCCCTTATTACAACTGCATAAGATACCGCAGTGTTTATCCTGACGTGCTGTTATCTGTACAAGTATTTTATATTTTCTAACCATCTTTTCTCTATGGATGCAAAACATGGACGATAACTAAGGGCCGCTTTAACCAACTTCAGATAAGACTTATCCGACTGAATAAATATAAAACGATCGATTTTAAAATTACATTTACTTAAATGATCGCTGAAACGTGTGTCATTTCAAATGAGGCGTGAACTTCATGAAATCTAGAATAAACTATAAGCAGCCATTTAAGCAAACATTAATGATCAAGTCGTATCAGGAGGTCAATTTTTTTCGGGAAACGTGAAGAATAAAGCCTAAAAACCTAGCTCTTATGATGAAAGATGAAGAACCATGTTGTCAGTTTCTTCATAAAGCAACAAAAATAAATGAAGGAGGTCTATAATTTTTACTTACATTTCACATAATCAATGTCAGAGTTCGCTTAAAAGGCAATTTGTGTTTTTTTAGAGATTAATAAAATCAAAGACATTTTAGCTAGCCGAGTAAACACACTGATCCCTGTCATTTCTAATAACTTTATGTAAATGCCAGGAGTTTTCATATTAACGTAACGCAGGAGTCCTGAATGAGAATAACTTGGCTTATTATGGCATTATTAAGCGGTGGAACTATTTGTGACGCTAATGAAACGTGGTTTAGCTTGGCTGTGGCTTAGGTTAGAAAGTTTACCATAGAAAATACATCGTAGTTACTGACGCTGCGCTTTCAATCACGAAGATCGTAGAGCTGCAACATTACGATTTGATGAAAGAGCACGCGCCTCTATTTTTGAATAATTTGCGTTAATATTTGGAATTATTATCATTTGAAAATCAATCAAAGTTAACAGTAATTTAAGTGATCCTTTTTACATCTTTGCTGTGCGCATTCCAACTTATTTTCATTCGAGAATTGAACAGTTATCAAAGAAAAGTACACACCATATCAACGTGAGTGATTCGAAAATAGGGCCGCAGTAGTTAGTTGTATGTAAGTAGTTACTTTGGCACTAATTTTCACTATGGTCCAATTTCTGCAACGATAGATAGGTAGTAATGTTAATATGTCGTTACCAGCGGTTAAATATTTAGGATTATGTGTGTTTTTAGATTAAAAAAAACAATGTTCATTTAAATAGCCATTCTGACATTTTGATAAGAATTATTTTCATACACACAATCGCAATTTTTTAAGAAATTGGGCCAAAAAGCAGAACTGTACACAGCTAATAAATCTTTTTAAATTTGATAAATCAATCAATATTCCACTTATATCGATAACTGTGAGGCAGTTTCAAGTTGCACTTAATTTCAGTAAATTTTAAATTTATTTCCACTTCCGGAAATTGGATGACAAGTGGAATTGAAACCAAAGCATTAATCCGTCCAAAAAGTTTATGTTTGCGTAAAATCCTCCGCAAATACGAGTACTGCTCGGAGTTAAATTAGTTATTTTATTCATTGCAGACTTTTGGCGCTCTAGTAACAATGTTGCTGATTCGGAACTTTTCAGGTTACCAATAGCTGATTTGGATGCATACCTAGGTTAAAATACCTTGTTTGCGGAATAGGTGTACTATAGTGTAATAGGAATACCACCACTATGTTTTTAGGGTTCCGTAGCTGTATGGCAAAAAACGGTACCCTTATAGTTTCGTCAAGTCTGTCTTTTTTTCCGTCCGTATGTCATATCCACTTTATATTCATAAAGATGAAATAAGAAACCAAAAATTTGCGCACGGGCGGGACTTGAACCAGCAACCTTTTGGCAAACCGGGCCAAACGCTCTTATGCCATCTGTTTCATAAACAGACGGCTAGATGGCGCTAAGCGTCACGCAATTGACGTTTTCATAAGAAACCACAAATTTCGCAGGGTCGGACTAACAGCACGGCAGCTCAATTGGTAAGAGCGTTTGGCCCGGTTTGCCAAAAGGTTGCTGGTTCAAGTCCCGCCCGTGCGCAAATTTTTGGTTTCTTATTTCATCTTTATGAATATAAAATATGACACTGTGAGTGTTAAAAACATTCTAAAAAGCATTAGATAGCGAAGCGACGTCAATTTCCAAGTTGAATTTATTCTGTAAAGAATAACTGCTTGGGCCATCTGTTTCATAAACAGACGGCTAGATGGCGCTAAGCGTCACGCAATTGACGTTTTCATAAGAAACCACAAATTTCGCAGGGTCGGACTAACAGCACGGTAGCTCAATTGGTAAGAGCGTTTGGCCCGGTTTGCCAAAAGGTTGCTGGTTCAAGTCCCGCCCGTGCGCAAATTTTTGGTTTATTATTTCATCTTTATGAATATAAAATATGACACTGTGAGTGTTTAAAACATTCTAAAAAATATCCACTTTATTTTTACAAAGATGAAACTTGTTAGGTAGGTGTATCCTGCTAACCGTTATAAGATTCCCATTCAAAAATAAAAAATAATGATATTTGAGCGATCTATACATGGAAATAAAATAAAAAAATTACATGTGGGGTATTTATGGACAGGTGTCTTAAAATGATATCGAGGTTCCTAAAATCATTTTATCTGAAAGTCAAACTTTTGTACGATAGACGCTTCCAATGTGATAAAATGGGCGTCCCACTCCCCTTCTAACTATTGAAGGCAAGCAAGAGGGGGGAGATCCTGTACCTCGTCAGCGTTCACTCTGCCCGGCCAGTGAAGACAAGACAGAGATGAAGAACAGGGGTTCTCCAAGAAGCTATCAGGTAACTGGGGTCGCCACTGCCCAACAGCTCGCCATAAGCTGCCCTGCGTATTATTATTATTTCATTTGCCAAATATTAATAAATGGTAGCTTTGTGTTCTTCTCACGTGACTAAAACCCAGATAAGAATAAAAATGAAATTATTAATAATTAGCTTAAGTATTTTGTACCAACTTAATTAAAATACTTATACGAATCTATTATTCAATTATTTAATTAACGTCTCTGGTGTTATTATTTAACAGATGCCATTTATTTTGTAGTGAAACATCTCTTTGTGCTTATTCAATATTTTGAGTGCAAAATAGACTTTCGTGTAGATTAATTAAGTATATTAAAATTCCCAAAAATGTGATGTGACTTGTTAATTAACTGTTGGGTCTGAAATAAAATATACTTTATTATGATTGTATTATACTAAGGATCGTGCCAGATTTATTAGTTGTTTGTAATTTGGTGACCCTTCATGTCATAAAAACGACACTGATAATAAGAGCAACAACATATATAAAATTGAATAAATTTGATTTGATAGTTAATTACTTGTGTTACCGTGTGTGGGGTGCTTGAATAATAAACACGTAGTTTAAATCCTTAGGTTCTTCTTCAATAGGTTTATTCCAACAAAATAGCACAAAGATAGGGCACAAAGTGAGAGATAGTACAAATAGATGACATGTTCAGGCAAACAGCTCGCTGATTTGTACAAAAATCAAAACCCTGAACAACTGTAGAAAACAGTGAGGATGACATCCGTTTCCATATCTGAACATTTACTAAAATATTTAATTAACTTATTCATTATATGTTAATTCATTCATTATTTAGTTATTAATCGTTCTGAATTTGTAAGCCTTTAATATTATTATTTTAATAGATACAATATTTGAAATAAATCTAACCTCCACCATCCAATCAGAGTCAACTTTCTTTTGGCGCCAAAATGAACATTGTTATACGGCAGATATAAATATCTAAAAGGTTTCCCAATAATCTTTAAATAACTAATTTACACTTAATTAAATATTATTATAATAATTAAATAATTTAAACGTTAATCCAAGTTATTTATGAATCATAGCCGAATTACAATCAACATGGTGGACACTTCCGGCACTTTAATTAATGTCAAATCTAGATAGGGTTACAATGATATTGTATTTAGAAGTAGATGACGCCTCGCGAACTAAAAGAGTACACAAATGTGGCACCGTCTGATTAATGGATGTCAATGGATTGACATCTATCACATCAGACATCAGTTTCGGAACAGAGTCTAAATAGAGTAGCTTTCTTTATATACTTTTTAAAGTATGTAGGTACATTACAATAGACTCGTTGGCCTAATTTTAAAATTGCGTTCACACTTTAGCTCAGTAGTATGTTAATCAACAAAAACATTTTATTTTCAAACTGTTTAACATTTAAATTATTGAATAATTATCTAATAAACGCAGTTTGAATGTATCACCTGAATGCTTGAAATGTCATGGCGCCAATATCAGAGTCACGTTCACTGCTAGGCATTCACGATCACGTGACCAAATATATATTTAAAAAAATGAAAATATTTACAGTTCTTATTTAAATAAATAAACAAATATTTATTAATTCACCAAATTCATTTGGCATCATTTCAACAGGATGATTCTTTCAAATAACATGCTTAATAGTTAGCGTACATATTTTTTTCTACAATCGTGAGGATTATCCCTCACTGATGTGTTATCAACAGTCTTTTGTTATACTTTTGTGAATGCGAGCGCCAGTGACTTTTTGATTCGTGAGCGTCTACGCTGTTACTTTAAAGATACTGAAAGCGTACTTTATAGTTATATAACAAATAATAATTAACTTAATGTCCATAGACATTTATGTGTTAGGGCCGTGCGGGCGAAATTCGACCCGACTGCTTATCTTAGTAGTCCGGAACGTAAACCAACACACAATGACGGTCGTTAAATTATAATATAAAAAAAATATAGTACCAAACTACTTCATGTATGATATTCGGACTGTTTTTATTTCTTTAGTTAGTTGTTTCTGCAGTTTTAAAGGCGCACTGAGGCATTGAGACACTGACGCCAGCAAAAACAGACTAAGTCAAAGTTAAGACCTCACTTTGACGCGAGGTGATGTTTGCTTGACTATCTTTTAGCCTCTCACCGGTGATCTAGTTCTTAATACAATATCATTGTAGGTGTATATATGATCATGTATTGAACATTTATGACGAAGAGGATTTGTATTTAAGTGAATGCAGTAGGGTTTCATAAGTCACACACAGTGAGTATGTGACTTAGTGCTGAAGTATACTATTACAGAACTATGTAAATATGTGGGGCAGACTAGGATCGGAAATCGTCGTGTGACAGTCGTTTTGTTCAAGTTACAAAGTTTTACGCCTAATTCGCTGCTAAATCGACTCCAAGAAAGCTGTTTACAGAACTCAGACTCTCTACTCTAGGTACAAACACATGTATAGGCATATGCCTAGATAGTTATTTTACAAGATGTGTTATCTCATCATTAACAACATAATCCATACGAACATCATATTTTTCGCAACTATTGCTGGAATGTAGGCACCACTCGTATAATTTGGAACAATTTAGCTGAAATGTTGTATTTTTCCTAATGTTACTTACGAGTATATTTAGAATGTTTTTGTTATTACTCAACAAATGTTGTATAATGAGTATCGATGTCATTTGCAGCATTAACTTACATAAACTTAGTAGTTTACTCATGCTGTTTGAATCGTATTCAATTGAATTATTTTTCACGTGTTAATCAATATTTTAAAAAGCAGTAATATAAACCACCTGCCCGGGACTCGTCTCCAAAATTGTGGTTCTCACAGCACCCACAAAAAATTGACACAGAAGTAGTAAAACGTAGACGAATACGAGAATATATTTCAAAGTTTCTGAAGCAAAACCCCCTGGCCCTACTCTGTTATACCCTGATATACTTTCGACGTCTATCCTGCTCACCTTAGTGAATATACACGTATTAGCGCCAGCAAGCAAGATGCATATTAAAGTATGGGCAGGGGGCTGTAGGATTTTCATATTAGTTTAAAGTTGATACATAATGCACACAATACAGGTAACGTATATCACTAGCATCTCCGTGCTTCAAAAGGCACGTTAAGCCGTTGGTTCCGGCTAGTATTGGTTGATATTAGTTGTTAATCTTTGTCAGAGGCCTTATGGGTGGCTTGATAATATCTGACAGCAGGGTTAGTTGCTTGCCTTGCAAACACCCTTCCACTAATCCGCACTGAGCCCGCGTGGTGGAGAATGGCTTGATAGTGAGGCCTTACCTCATAGTTCAGGTAAGGCCTTTGCCCAGCAGTGGGACGTTACAGGCTAACTTTGCTTACACATACACATACATGATACCGCTAACGTTTTGTTGAATGCGCTTCTTTCATATCAAGGTATGCTAATATAATAATTATTTAAAAGTGGTTACCGTTTCACCACTTTCAAGTACTTTTTCATTGAGCACCGCAACTTTGTCAGCAAGCTTCTATTAGTTGTAGTCAAATGTTATCTAATCACTGGTAGTGACTACGACCACACGCTCCCTCTATTTATTCTAGCAAATTACCACTTACCGGGGCATTTTACCACTTTGGAAGCGTCTAGCTATGAAAAGTTAGACTTTAAAGGAAAATGGTTTTAGAAACTTCGATGTCATTTTTAAAGACCTATCCATAGACACCCACCACACGCATAGGTTTGACTAAAAAAAAACGGTTTTAGTTAGGAGGCCTCTCCTTAAATATCGTTAGTTTTTTTTTTGTCTAAGAATCGTAAAGCGGTTAACAGGATACATCTTCCTACCAAATTTCAACAGTGTGATGCTTATAGTTACGCAATAAAATGTCTGTGACATACGGACGGACAGACAGGCAAACAGTCAGAAGGGTTCCGTTTTATGCCATTCGGCTACGGAACCGACGATACAGTCGCGATGCTAACGCGCGTTAGTATTGATGCAATTGCGTTGCAGAAGCTGGACACTGTCAAATTTTAGGTTAATTGACACATTATGTACTGTATATTGGCGACAGCATCGATACTAACACGTGACAGCATCGATGCCAAATTAAAACTGTTCATTGCGTGAGTCGCGATGCATGAGTCGAATCGATGCTAAAAGTAAGGGATTCAGTGCGTAAGAGGCCAAACATATAGAAATGGCGCCGCGTCTTTCACGACGCGCCGGCTTCTCCATCAGCCGCGTTCCGACGTTGCGAGAATTCTAGTTTACCCGCCGAGGCGCGTTCATCGCGTCGTTGTTCGCTTCTTCATCCGCCACGTTTGCGACGAGTGACGTCCCGCGTCTCCTGAAATGAGGCCCTAAAAAATAATTGAGAAATTAAAAAACGAACAAGATCTAAATAGTTTAAAAAACTGCAACCTGACTTCGAAAAAACTTTTGTTGTACATATATTTTTTAAATAATTTAATTTAATGACCCCTCTGACCTCGGTATGACTGCACTACAAAAGGTCAAATCATTTAAAGTGAAAAAATTGTAACTGTATCCTTGTATACATTATATAAACAGGAAACTGACATATTTTTTGCAAAATCGAGATAGCAATTATAATATTTTCTTTAACAAAGAATAAATATTTTTTTATAACATCACCCTAATAAATTATATTTGTTTTCGGCTTCGTCTTTCTTAATTCAATGCCAAATTATTTTTCTTGAATGTATCTAAACCTGCGCTGGTAGTCTGATGTTGCAATAATTTGACATTTCATTATCACAAAAAATAGCTTGCAGTATCACGAAATCTGATAAAATTAACCGTATTCATATCGCAATCTTCAAACGTACACATTTGCCACGAATCGTACCCGATACACATCCTCCCATTATTTGGGGTAACCGTTATAACGGAAGATATTTTGATATTAGAGAGCTTATAGTCCTTACTGTCGAACTGATGGTTATTACTGTCAATAAATATGCAACAATTTATCAAATTTAATTAAAGCTGTCTGACTGATTGTAAATAGAGCATAGACACGCTACACGCATAGGTTTTTTTATTTAGTTTCGTGAATGGGAGCCCCTCCTTAAATATCATTATTTTGTATTGTTTGTATGAGAATCGTAAAGCGGTTAACAGGATACATCTTCCTGCCAAATTTCAATAGTGTGATGCTTATAGTTTCAGAATAAAGTGGCTGTGACATACGGACGGACATACAGACAGACAGACAGACTTGACGAAACTATAAGGGTTCCGTTATTTGCCATTCGGCTACGGAACCCTAAAAATAAACTTTATGATACGGCTATGACGATACACGAGCCTTATTTTTAAGGTTAAGGAGGTTTAAGGTTCGCGATGAATATTAATTTAAGGAAAAATAAAAATAATTCCTGCAACACCGGTAATAAGTAAATCAATACTTTATGTCAGTTTGACGTTAAATAAACAACGTTTTGCAAATAATTTATTATTTCAACTATTAAATTAAATTCCACAAGAATTCCCAGCCAATATAGTAAAATACAAAATCGGAAAATATAAAAACACATTATGTAGAGATAAGATAATGTAGAGATCAGATAAATAAATAGATTCCATGCATGTAAGTAATACAATTTTGCAGGGTTCCCTCTATCTGGCAGAATCTTTTTGCTCCGAAAGTCACTTGGCATAACACACTTGGCATAATTTTCTTTAGTCGAATATTACTCAGGCAGAATTTTCTGTTAGCATAATTATTGTTTGGTCGAATATTTATATGCCCGAATTTACAATGGCATACTTTTAAGATAGCAGAAATTTATAAGGCATAATTACCTTTGGCAAAATTTCACTTTGCATACTTTCGCTAAGCATAATGTGTATTAAGTACGAAGTTTATTTGGCATAATTTGACTAGGCATACTATGAAGAAAGCAGAATTTCGTTTAGAATAATTTCACTACGCATATTGCTATTTCTTTTAAATATTATTTTACCCTAAGATTGAATTAAGAAGTCATTAAGTTGTGGTACAAAAGTAAGTGACAGAAACGAATCGGTGCAAAACCGACTCCACGCAGTCTTGTTTCCCCACCCCTAGAGTGTAATTCAAAATCGCGTAGGCGCGGAGGGGCGAGGCAGCCCGAGAGCTGAGGAGCAGGTGGTTTGAAAGCTCACCGCCGCGGCTGAGGCTGGCCGGCTGAGCCGGCCAGCAAGCCGAAGCTGCGGTGGTGAGCGAAAACCATCTGCGACGATAAGCTCGCGTGGGACTGCCGGAGCCCCGCAGCGCCGGAGCCGTGACAGAAACCATGCATGTTGCATGCTGCATGCAAGCTGTTGCGTGCATGCAAGCTGTTGCTTGCTTGCATGCTGCATGATTGCTTGCATCCTGCAGGCTTGCTTGCTTGCTTGCTGCATGCTTGCTTGCTTGCTTGCTTGCTGCATGCTTTGCTTGCTTGCTTGCATGCTGAATGCTTGCTTGCATGCTGCATGTTTGATTTGCCATGCATGTTGTATGTTAGTATTGCTGAGATATAACTACTGGAGATACACAGAGAAATTAAGGTTTATAGGTGAATATCAAATATGAAACATATGCCAAAAGACGATTCGGACTGTGAACTTTCTGCGATAGGATGATTCTGCCTATTAATGACAATATATATACGAATTTTATGCCACAAGACGATTCTATCTGTGAACTTTCTGCGTTAGGATGATTCTGCTTTAAGACTATTATGGATATTAAATTTCTGCCTGAAGATGATTCTAGTTTACACGATTATGCGTTTTGAACGTCTGATAAATGAGTAAATGCTAATTGATGTTCTGCGAAAGGAAGTTTATGCTATTTGATGATATGCCAAATAAAATTATGACAATAAAAATTATGCGAAACAAGGTAGACCCAATTTTGCAACGTTTTTCTATTTGCATAAGAAGCTAGATATTCAGTGTCTGTTTATGGTTTCATGATTTAAATAGAATATTCAACTAGTGATTATTAAATGGTCAAAATCCCCGCAAGGTAGCGGTTTCAAACGAAGTTTATTATCGATTTCTCACTTAATAAGATTCGAGCCTCTCATGTATTGCAGAACTATTTAAAAATAAGTTATCAGCAGATTACAGTTAAAAAGACTTAAAAGATAGAGCAAGAACTTACAAAACCCGAAATACGAAACCAAAGTGAGCGCATAAAAATGCAGGAGACATTGTGAAGTGCATTAAGAATGATTTATAATAGCTTTTTCGATTATTTTCAGGACTTTTTCACGAATTGCTGCAGTTGAAAGTTTGAAGGAGTGACAAAGCAATAATTGCAGTACAATAAAAAATTTCAGTGTAATAATTTAATTAAAAACCACACAATACCTTCTAATAAACGATTCTACCTCTCTTATAAACGTTATTCCCTCTATGGTTGTCTGTAAGAGATCGCTCCCACCGACAAGACTGCCAATATTATACTTCTTATGATTTGATTGAAATGTTTTTGTTTCTTGTGTCCTTATTTGTGAAATATTCTTTATTATTATTATTATTATCATTAAATGCGAATTATTCCAGAATATTTTATTTATCTTTTCTCATACGTTATGTATAGTAACAGAAAGTCGCGTTTGTTACAGTACTAATAACTCCAGACGGGGGTGCCCCCGTTTTCTTTTAATTTTCATTATTTAGAGTTAGTTGAATTCATCGTCGCGCCGGATAGGACATACGACAGCTATCATCATAAAATGCTATTGTACTTAATGTTAGTTTGATAACTAATTATCACTAATTCATCGGTGCAACCTAGAACTTTTCTGTCCCAATGACTGTCCTTTGCGATATGTACTCTGCCCGTTGCTACTTGAACTTATGAACCCTTACACACTGCGACTTTTTTTAACATTGATGCACTCGCGCATGTTGAAAATGCGCTTTAGCATCGGGACTCACGAAATGAACAGATTTAATTTAGCATCGATGCAGTTGGCGTTGGTATGGATGCATATGCCAAAATTCAGTACATAATTTGACAATTTTCAGCGTCTTTATCGCGACTGCATCGATGCTGGATCGTGACTGCATCGCTGCTGAAAATCACAGAGTGTAAAGGGTCTATAGTTTCACTGGTCTAAGTCCGTTGCGATCGCAGGATCACACGATGCATTCCGCAAACAGTTACTGTAGAAAACTGTGGTGGAGGCCTATTCTAGCTTATAGAATGATGATGGTGACGTAGAAGTATATTCGCTTACATAAAAACCACTCAATTCAAAAGGACGGAAATGTCATTTTAGTTAGAATGATCACCCATCTAAATGTGACGAAACCGTAAATAACTTTGGTTTCATAAAAAAATAAAGAAGAACTCAAGAGCTTTAGAAGCTGTTATTTATCTAGTAGTCTACCTTTTAGCTGTATTAATGCATATAGTGATAGAGTGTTCTAGTGGTTATCAACTTTCTTTTAAAAATTGTTGCCCTCATCGTGCATTATTGGTTTAAATATACTTTAAAAATATAATTTCAAGTACAGGTGCAATATTATACTTACATTGTTTTATCAGCTATTCTCTATCTCTATAACTATCACATTACTAATTATTTCGTAAGTGCCTTAAAATTTGAGGTAACGTAGGTAAGAAGGTACGTAAATTAAGTAGTAAATACTTTATCTGATTAAAAATATCAATTATGGAGTTAAATTAGAGACTTCCGACGGGATTTCCTATTATCTTATTATTCAACCCTCAACACAATTTGTTGTAAACATCATTGGAATCGTTATCAGGCTTTTGAAAATGATAATATAAAATACTGCGTTTATTTTAGCCTTATTACCGCACAAATGCGACAACTGGGCCACGAGTATTAAATAAAATAATTTCTAGTTACTTATCTTTTTTCGACGATACTGAAAATGACATTAGAAAATTGTGCTTGCGAGATTGACATTTGTAAAAATTGCAAGTCCCGACGAATGGAGTTATCGTCGAAATTAGCCGTATTCAAATACAAATCCTAAGTAAAGGAAATGTATGAAAATTATTTAAAAGCATCATAGTCTATTACAAGAATGTCTCTAGAAGTTAGTTCCTAGAATTATCCGCAAGAGGCTCTTTACATTCGAAAACAATAGTAACACCGTATCTAGAAATTTACCACTCGAGTAAAGGTAAAAAATACATAGAAAAATCTTTTGATTTTTTTCTGACATAATTCTAGCATAATTTTCGATTTTTCTGCTAAGATGAGCTTTTAGAGATTTTCATTACCCTCGATAGCGTTATCGTCAACATCTGTCAAATTAGTGTGTCGAGTCCTGCAATTTTGCGTAGTCGGCGTATCGACTGTCAAAACACCGTGTCGAGTCTAGCAATTTACAAGTTACTCGAGTTTGCATACGTCACTTCGCGTCGAAACTACCACGCCTGAAAAAATAATTATTTTCATCTCAAATTTTCTCAAAAACTAGCGTATAAAAACCCAAGGTGTTTTCAATAAAAAAATGTTTCATATATTATGCTAATTCGGCTCTTAAAATCACTTAAAACGAGGTAACCTTATTGTTGTAGGACTCGCTATGATATTTTTATAACAAAAGCTAATTAATGCTACCCGGGGTACAAAAAGAAATCGATTGATACCCCATTAACCAAAATCGTCTGCGTAGTTGCTATATACACTAATAATACACGTAGGTACAAAGACTGCTCAATTCATAACCCTTCCGCAGTCTGGTAAATACACTACAAAAAAAAAACCTGGCAAAAGTTAGCACTCTTTAAAATGCGAATATTGAATAAAACAGCGGTTATATGAGTTAAAATTGTTATTGGACAAAGTGTTCGGAAACTGAACTTTATTTTAGCCAATTGCAAATAAGAGTAGTAGGCACACACACACCAGTTTTACAACCTCGAGTAGTTTTCTAAGTAGAAGTTCTGCTACTTATAGTCAATAGTTATGAAAAAAAAAGTTAAGTTGTTTGTTCGTTTCATTTCTCTTTTGTTAAAAATAGATTTAGCCATGATGCTTTTTTCATTGAAAAATAATAGGCTATATTACCCAAACTACATTAAGAATCGATTTAATTTTATTGATTTATGATAACACAAAAGAGAATAACAGACAGTTACATAATTTGTTATCCAGGTAAGCTAGCATTAATTCACTGTAATTCCATAACATGATGAAGAATCTGATAATAGGATGAAACATAATACAGAGGTAGCCAAAAATGATACCTCATTCGCATAAATACCTACAATACTCACACACACCCTAACACACACCCTAAGTCTGCGGATACCTATACAACAAGTGTGATGTCTCTGATATTGATTGTAAATCCTATAAAATGCCATCGTGTGTGTTTCAAAAGTGTACTTACTATGATAAGACACTAAAATGATCTAAGGGGTTCTCGTATGGTATAAAGGTAAACAAGAATTACGCATAGATCATTAAATTTTCAATATTTTTACTTAAAATCCATTTCAAAATACGGTTACAAAGGTGAAAGAAAAAGTAAATTGTTATTTTTATAAGTGTGAAAAGGACGCAATGTCCTCGACACCAAGTCGATCAGAGGTTGGTTATGAGTAATTCAAGTGTGCAGTGCAGAGCAAAGCAATTGGTCAATATTGGTAATAGTGACATTTAGTTTACACTTAAGCATAACAGAGAATTAATTACTATCTCGTTTTTTCTTTTCTTTTTCTTCTTTCCTCTTTTTTACTGTACAATTTATTTAGGAATTGCGTATGTGTGCTGTCGCTCTCGATCAGCACAGATTTTTCGTTTGTTTTGTCAGCGTATAACATATCTCTTCTTTTTGATATCATTGGCCTCCTTTAATTTGGCTTTGCCGTAGTCGGTAAACTAAGGGTAGGACGTGGAGCCGTGGAGATTAACTGCAAAGCTCAGGACCGGAAAGACGACTGTTGTGCAACCCCTGTTTCATTTCTAGCACATAAGATATATTTTTCCCCTTTCTACCCCGGTCATCTGGTTGACATTAAGGTGGATACTTAGAAGTTTTAGTTTAGTTTTCATTGACTTTTGAAAATGAGTTATCTTAAAGAATTTGATGTGATTTTAGTGTTGTCGATGGCAGCTAAAGCTTTTTCTATTTATGTTCATAATTCAAAGTGAGCCTACTGCCTATTTTTTCAACTTAGCCACGTGTGTCACAAGTTTGTTGAAAACTGCTAACAAAGGAACAAAGTTTGTAGTGTTCTTTCGATACAATATCGATATTGATATCGACAGCGTCTGGGGACATTCGAGGGCTCGCTTAAAGTATCTGAACTGTTTGTAGAGAGTTCTTTATAAAGACATATGAGTACTTGCCATTTTCTAGGGTAGATAATATTTTGCGAGTGCTAGATACACATCAATTCCTAGACAATTTTCATAGAAACAGAAACCCAGGAAGTCAATAAACAAAACTGAACGAAGTATTTTTGAAGTGAAAACTTCTTTAGCGGCGTTGAGCACTTTTGTGGTGTAACGTTGTATATTTTTATATAAGTTCGCGTGAAACGAAAAGCTAAATGGATGTAGGACTCCAGTCCATATTTTGGCATAGATATGATGACACTGACATTTGTCAAGTGTGACAGCTGCTTTTTTTCCGGTTCCGCACTGTTGGTCGTGCGTCGGAGTGGAACGTGTGTGAAAATGAAATAAATTAGATATTTGAATATGGGGCACGCCCCAAATTATTTTGTAGTTTGATAGTTATTCCTGACGCCGCCAAAATGTCAATTTGGATGAATTAATTTCGAAAATGATTTGATATAAATGACTGGAAAAATGGTAAGTATGTTGAGAAACTCCTTTGGAAATCCTTGTAAAGAAAATGTAGCCTACCTACATCTGGGCATATTGTATTGAGAGTTGTAATTTTTATCATTTCAGGTCTCAAATAGAATAATTAGCATAACTGTTTAGTAATCAATTCAGAAATTATATGGCGAGCCAGCTTTTGCAGGTATTAAATTGGTTTATTATAGATTTCATAAATAGGGTGATGAAAAGTATAACCACCCTCACTTAGAAAAAAAAAATGGTTGTTAACTAGAACTTTCTTTTATTTCTAGGTTTCGCTTTTGATATGTGTCTGTAAGTTGAACAGTCACAATTTGGTGATCATGTTGTAACCTCAGGTAAATATTTATTATGAAAAGTTAGTGTTTTTTAACTGTTACTTTGGTTTGTGCGTTGAACTAACCTTTTGTAAATTCTTTTCAGTGACCTTACTTAGACCTTACTAAGACCTTACTTAGACCTCATTTGGATTAATTTTTGAAGTCAGAACTTCCTTATGGATTGAATTGCTTCTTGTCTGCTGTTTTGAGGATGGATCGGTATCGGTGAAATTTTGGGGTAATGTTGCAGAATTGTTTGTAGTTTGATGCAACAAAGATTTGAAATAGTAACCTCCGTTGAAATCCAAGGTTGGTTTTCTTGTATTTACTTTAACTTAGGAAAAGTGGTATAATTTAGCTATTAATTTAGGCATAATTTAGGAATCCCTTTGAGGATAAATTTTGGAATTTATTTAGGTAATTAAACACTTAAATTGGTGGTTTATCTTTATTTAATTAGAAATTTGTGAACATTAAGATTTGTAATAGTATAGATATTGATAACTAAATTAGAACCTAACCTAGTCTCTACTGTATTCTGAGCTATTAAGTTTGTATTTGTTTTTTTTTTTTGAAGGTGTTAAAAGGTAATTGTGAAATAGCAAATTTGAATAAACTTTTGTTGCTAAATGCTATACCCGGATTTCTTTATTTCATTCGAATATCAGTACCTTTTAAACACCCTTTGTCCACACTAGCCGGGAGTGACTGCGACAAATGGCGCCCAACTTTAGAATTAGTTATTAGTACAATTTTGAGCACTTTGTTGTTAGATTTTTTTTGGAATGCTAATTAACCACCATATTATTTAGCTTAGGTTTATTTTGCCTGTGTTACTAACTGGTTAGGAATTATCCCACAAGTTTAGTGTTGCATCAAACAATTTGTATTTACTAACCAAATAAAAGTTATTGTTATGGTGTAAACCTTATTTTGTGAAATCCCAAAACCTTTTGTTTGCTTTTACCTAGCATTAATGAAATTCTCTAAACCTGTATATGTATTGAGGTATATTTTGTATTTGTTTTGATTGTGATATTTTCACACCTATTTTAACCATTATAACTTTGTTGTAAAAAGAAAACATTTGCCTAGGTCACAACTTGTAAAAATATAAACCACCAAAAGAAATAGTAAATAATTTGATTTAACAGTGATATAACAGTGTAATTTATATAAGTTTGCATTGCAAATTAGTTGAAAAAATTGAAATTTAAAAATGGCTTGTAAGGAAGTTATTCCGTCACATTTAAATAAAGATGAATTGGTATATGAAGTCAAAATCAGAGAGGAGACACCAGAAAGTACAGTTGATGCTCTTAGAAAACAATTGAGAAATTTGCTGAATGATAATCCTTCGGATCAAATATCAGAAACTGATTTGGATCCAAAAGAGGAGTTAGTAGTCATTGAACAAAAACTTAAAGATTTACAAGAAAATATCATTAAACAGAGTAGGTCACCTTCTGGTTCTTCACTAAATAGATCAAAAACATTAGCTTGCCACTTACATTACAGGTTGAAGAGGGTTGCAGTGGAGGATGTTTCAATAAAACAAAAGGTAAGTTTTTGTTTCGGTTCATTAAAAACTTTACTTGCCATGTTGGAACAAACAACTTCTAGCAACATAGAGGAGGAAGACGTTGAAGTCAGGGATCTTCAGGTAGAAAAATTGGCTGTTACAGATGGCAGTCAAGTTGGTGACAAATGTGTTTCGAAGTGGAACGTTCGGTTCAATGGTGTTTCAGATCCGAGATCTTTCCTTGATCGGGTTGAAGACTTGCAAAGAGCTGACGGGGTTTCTGACCAGAAACTTTTAAATTCTGCAGCACGACTTTTTGTAGACCAGGCACTGATTTGGTATAGGGCAGTGCGTTCAAATGTGTCATCGTGGAGTGAACTTAAATCTTTATTGTTGGAGGATTTTAGTGTTGTAGATTACGATTACAAGCTCTTAGGTGAGATTCGTCTTCGCACACAGGGAACGGATGAACCGCTTCATATTTTCTTTTCTATAATGAAGTGTATGTTTGACAGGTTGAGAAAACAGCTTCCTGAAACAGAAAAATTAGAGATTTTACTTCGTAATATTAGACCATTTTATTCACAGCAGTTGGCTTTTGTTGAGGTTACTTCGGTAGATGAGTTGTTGCGTAGATGCAAGGTCATTGAGGATACGCGTCAGCGTTGTTTGGATTTTTCTGAACCGGAAAAACAAAAGTTTTCGGTACTTACGTCTGAGTTTTTGTATAAACCGAAAAAGCAGTCACAATCTTCTTCGGTAGCTAGTGTTTCGAAGCAAAGTGTCAAACACGATTTGAAAGTAAATAATGTGGAAAGTGACAGCAATGTTTCGAGTGTTTCCGGTACTACCAAGGGTAAAAAACTTTGTTTTAAATGTGGTAAACCTAACCACAATTTTAAATTGTGCAAAACCTACACAAATGGAAATTTTAAACCATCGTCATGCTTCAAGTGTGGTAAAGATGGTCATTTTGCTAGAAATTGCTTAAATAAAATAGGCGAACAGGTTAAAGATCCAAAAAACTAGGCAGCTTGGACTGTAACAGTAACATTGTAGAAAATAATAAATGCTTAGATTCAGTTAGGAAGTACTACAGTTTTAGCTCAATTGCTACAGTCCGGTTTGCAACAAATAAGGATGATGTTCGGCCGTATCTAAAATTTAAGATTCAGGATTTGGAAACGATTGGTTTGTTGGACTCTGGTGCTTGTGTTTCAATTTTAGGAAATAATTCGCATACACACTTTGAAAATTTGGGTTTTACGTTCGTGCATGAACAAAATATGTCGTGTAGTGTTGCGAATGGTTGTAAGTTGGAAACAATTGGACGTTTTTATTTGCCAGTGACGTTCAACAATCAAACTCATGTTATTCAGTTTTATGTTATTCCGTCAGTAGTTTCTGATGTGATATTAGGTTGTGACTTTTGGAAACGATTTAACTTGGCCCCTGAAATTTTTGAACGTATTGATTATAGAAGATCCCCGGAACATATTTTTTCGTATAACATTTTGACAAATTCAGATCAGTTTCACTGTTAACACCTTATGGCAATTTGACTCCAGAACAACGTGAGCTTGCAGCTACTGTGATTGACAAGTTTGAGGAAATTTCTACTGAAAAGGCAGGTTTAGGTAGGACAACACTGATTGAACATGTTATTGACACCGGTGATGCTGCACCTATTAAGGCCAGACAATATCCTTTGTCTCCAGAGAAAAAGGAAGCCTTAGGCAAGGAGTTAGACAGGATGTTGAGCCTTGATGTGGTAGCTCCAAGTGAAAGTCCATGGAACAATCCAGTACTTTTGGTCCCAAAGCCAAACGATGAATGGAGATTTAGTTTGGACAGTCGTAAGTTAAATGCTGTCACTAAAAGTGATTCTTATGGCATTCCATATATTCCTCAAATCTTAGACAGCTTAAAGGAAGCCAGGTTTCTGTCCTCTATTGATTTATCTTCTAGTTTTTGGCAAATCCCTTTAAATGCTGCGTCACAGGAAAAGACAACATTTACAGTTCCGGGTCGAGGTTCTTTTAAATTTAAAGTTATGGCCTTTGGTCTTTGTGGAGCTCATTCTAGACAGCAAAGACTGATGGACATGCTGTTCAATCAGAACTTTTGTAGTGATATAGAGGGCGGTAAAGTATTTTGTTACATAGATGATATAATTATTTGTTCAAATTCGTTTTCTTGTCATCTTTTGTTGTTAAATCGAGTTTTGGAAAAACTTAAAATGGCTAACTTGACAATTAACAGGGAAAAATGCAAATTTTTTAGAGAATCTCTTAAATATCTGGGATATGTTATTGATGAGCATGGTTTAAGAACTGATCCTGGTAAAGTAGCATCTATAATGGAATTTAGAACACCAACTTCAGCTCATGATGTTAAAGTATTTTTAGGAATGTGCTCATGGTATCGCAGGTTCATTCGGAACTTTTCAACAATAGCCGCGCCTTTAAACAGGTTGACTTCGAAGGGCAAAAATTCACCTCCGTTTAAATGGTCTGATGAAGCCGAAGAAGCCTTCAATAAGCTGAAGGATGCTTTAGTTACGGCACCTATTTTGGCTGTGCCTGATTTCAGTAAACCTTTCACGGTACACTGCGATGCTTCTGCGTACGGTTTGGGTGGTATGCTCGCTCAAGAAATTGATGGCCGTGAACATCCTATTGCTTACGTTAGCCGGTCATTGAACAAAGCTGAGCAAAACTATGGTGCAACCGAGCGGGAAGCTCTTGCGATTATTTTTGCAGTTGAAAAATTTCAGGCATATTTGGGTTCTAGGAAATTCAAGGTTGTTACTGACCATTCCTCATTAAAATGGTTTCTTAAACTTGAAAACCCGTCGGGAAGATTAGCTCGTTGGGGTTGTCGCTTATCCCAGTTCAATTTTGAGATAGAGCATAGGAGAGGTACGGATAACGTAGTCCCTGATGCACTATCTAGACTTTTGCCTGTTAGTGTCATAAATGATGTAGAAACGTCACAAAAGGTCGATGATCCTTGGTATGACCGTTTGTTTAAAAATTGTCAGGATAACCCGACCAATGTCCCAAATTACCAAATTAAGGATGGTATACTGTACAGGTACAGTAAAGGTAAGTACAGTTTGACGTCAGAGTTTGATTGGAAGGAAGTCGTTCGTAAGGATCGCAGAGAAACAATTATCCGCGAGAATCATTCAGTACCGACAGCAGCACATTTAGGGGTATTTAAAACGCACAGAAAACTTTGTTTGAGATATTTTTGGCCCGGAATGTTTGCTGACGTGCAAAGATTCATTAAGAACTGTGATACTTGCGCTGCTTATAAACACTCCACCAAGCGAACTCTGGGGTTGATGGGTAATCCTAAGGTTTGTCAGAGACCATTCCAAGTGGTTTCCGTTGATTTAGTTGGTCCTCTACCCAGGTCACAATCAGGGTTTACCTTTTTGTTAGTTGTGACGTGTTGTTTTAGTAAATTCACTTTGTTATTTCCACTTAGGCGGGCTACTAGTGCGAATGTTGCAAAAAATTTTGAAAATCATGTTATATTAACCCATGGAGTTCCTGAAACCGTGATTGTGGATAACGGGACACAATTTACGGGATCAGAATTTAGGGAGTTACTGGTTCGTTACAACATTCCGAAACATCATTACACACCCAGATACACGCCCCAGGTAAACCTTGTGGAAAGGTACAACAAAACCGTGATGACTGCGGTAGCTTCTTTTGTTCAGGAAAACCATCGTTCGTGGGACAGACACCTGCACAAGATACAATTCGCAATCAATAGTGCTGTCAACGAATCGACTGGGTTTTCTCCATTCTTCCTAGTACATGCTAGGGAACCAGTCATCAACGGATCATTCTACAGGGATACCGAGGCGGAGTATTCAGTGAATATGCCTAGGGAGGAGTATGCCGGTGAGTTCGGTTGTCTTAAGGACATTTTTGGGAAGGTTCGTGCACACATGCTAAATGCTCATGCTAGAAATGCCACTTATTATAATTTGAGGCGCAGAAATGCGAAATTTTCGGTTGGTGATGTAGTTTGGAAGACCAACTACACTCAAAGTGATGCCCAAAACTTTAAAATGGCCAAGTTAGCGCCAAAGTTTATTAAGTGCAGGATCACTAAAGTTTTGTCACCATTGGTTTACGAGTTGGAGACGATGGATGGTCATTCACTCGGTTCGTGGCATATTAAGGATATTAAAGCATAAGTTCTGGTTCGACTAGAGTTTCTTTAGTTGTGTTTAAATTGATGAAAATTCTAAACACAAAAGTGAAAGAGTTCAGTTTTATTTGAATTTGGAAATAAAACTGTTTGTTTTGTATGATGAAGTATGAATGGCGAGGTTGATAGAATGGTTTGTTTGTGGATGAATGATATAACTTTGGTTGGGGATTTGTTTTAGCTGAAACCTTTAAGGAGAGTCTCTTGTAACTTATGACTTTGAATTGTTGTCTAGCTTTAGGTCATTCCAGATTGGTTTGGCGATGTTTTTTTTCAGGATTTTAACATAATTTACTTAATGACGATGAGTAAATTATAATAATAAAAAAGGTTGAGGATGTTTGTTACTGTGTTTTCTTTCACGGTAAGAAAATATAAGGATATTATATAGTCATTATGCATGAAATGGCTGTATGGATTGCGGGTTTAATTTTATTTTTTTGAGCTTCGAAGCTTTGTACTTATTTATGGTTAGGAGTTTTATTTTGAGGCCTCTTAGATGTAGTTTTTGGTTTATACTTTTGGATCCTTCAAATAATATCAACTAGTGATATAGTAAATAGAATGTCTTCTTAGGTTAGTTTGAACTTGTTGGATAGTGGAAGGAAATTATTTTGATTTTATTTTGGCATTTGGTAACAGTACATATTTTTACAGTTACGGAAGCTGGGGACAGCTTTCGGTTCACTGTAGTGAACCTCTTTTCTTTGGGAGGGGGGTATTGTAACGTTGTATATTTTTATATAAGTTCGCGTGAAACGAAAAGCTAAATGGATGTAGGACTCCAGTCCATATTTTGGCATAGATATGATGACACTGACATTTGTCAAGTGTGACAGCTGCTTTTTTTCCGGTTCCGCACTGTTGGTCGTGCGTCGGAGTGGAACGTGTGTGAAAATGAAATAAATTAGATATTTGAATATGGGGCACGCCCCAAATTATTTTGTAGTTTGATAGTTATTCCTGACGCCGCCAACATGTCAATTTGGATGAATTAATTTCGAAAATGATTTGATATAAATGACTGGAAAAATGGTAAGTATGTTGAGAAACTCCTTTGGAAATCCTTGTAAAGAAAATGTAGCCTACCTACATCTGGGCATATTGTATTGAGAGTTGTAATTTTTATCATTTCAGGTCTCAAATAGAATAATTAGCATAACTGTTTAGTAATCAATTCAGAAATTATATGGCGAGCCAGCTTTTGCAGGTATTAAATTGGTTTATTATAGATTTCATAAATAGGGTGATGAAAAGTATAACCACCCTCACTTAGAAAAAAAAATTGGTTGTTAACTAGAACTTTCTTTTATTTCTAGGTTTCGCTTTTGATATGTGTCTGTAAGTTGAACAGTCACAATTTGGTGATCATGTTGTAACCTCAGGTAAATATTTATTATGAAAAGTTAGTGTTTTTTAACTTTTACTTTGGTTTGTGCGTTGAACTAACCTTTTGTAAATTCTTTTCAGTGACCTTACTTAGACCTTACTAAGACCTTACTTAGACCTCATTTGGATTAATTTTTGAAGTCAGAACTTCCTTATGGATTGAATTGCTTCTTGTCTGCTGTTTTGAGGATGGATCGGTATCGGTGAAATTTTGGGGTAATGTTGCAGAATTGTTTGTAGTTTGATGCAACAAAGATTTGAAATAGTAACCTCCGTTGAAATCCAAGGTTGGTTTTCTTGTATTTACTTTAACTTAGGAAAAGTGGTATAATTTAGCTATTAATTTAGGCATAATTTAGGAATCCCTTTGAGGATAAATTTTGGAATTTATTTAGGTAATTAAACACTTAAATTGGTGGTTTATCTTTATTTAATTAGAAATTTGTGAACATTAAGATTTGTAATAGTATAGATATTGATAACTAAATTAGAACCTAACCTAGTCTCTACTGTATTCTGAGCTATTAAGTTTGTATTTGTTTTTTTTTTGAAGGTGTTAAAAGGTAATTGTGAAATAGCAAATTTGAATAAACTTTTGTTGCTAAATGCTATACCCGGATTTCTTTATTTCATTCGAATATCAGTACCTTTTAAACACCCTTTGTCCACACTAGCCGGGAGTGACTGCGACAGTGGGATGGGAGAAAAATGTGAAACTCGCGTCAGGACACGTGGGCTGATCGAAAAACCGTAAGACGGTTGGCGAAATTATGGATGTAAGTTGATTTTTCTGAGAGATAAACTTTTTAATGTAATTTAATATAATATAAATTGTAATGTTTGCGTACGATAGCGCAATAAATAAATACTGTATTCTATAAAAATATATTTATTGTTGTATTATTATTATTATTATTGTATTCTATCACCAAAATGATAGAATAAATATCCTTTCCTTCCCACACATCGCCATCTAGTCCCAAAGTAAGCTATTCAAAGCTTGTGTTATGGGTGCCAGACAACGGATACGATATTTAAATACTTTTTGTTTGTAAATAAATACATGATATACATAGAAAACACCCAGATTAATACAAACAGACATGTTCATGCACACAAATGTTTGTATTGTGCGGGATCGAACCCGCACCCGCTGCGTAGTAGGCGATTTCTCGACCACTACACCAGACGGGTCGTCAGTAAATATGTTGCCCAAGTTTAAATAAATGAAATTCAAAACGTGAGAGAACTTCACCTAAGAAGTGCACACTCATAAAGATTGCAAATCACCATTTGCTAAGCCAGCTATACTCCCACAGCTAGTCTAGTGTCACAGTTCCTTAATGGTTCCTCGCCTGCACATTTAGCCCCTATTCTAAAAGTCTGTATTCTTCATTTCCTCTAGTACCTATCCTTGTCATTTCTACGAACAGGCCACCGGGAGGGAATGCAATAGCTAGAGTCGAAACCAAGGATAATGTAGGTTCATAGTAGGACCAGATCCATATAAATGCGGATCAGTTCTCAGATAAACGTTTTTTTTTTCAGCTCACGAGAAGGATCGCAGCATGCGATTAAAGTGAACGGGATTTTTATGACGGATGTAAAACCACTAGTTGAAGATATAAAGAGAAACGTGCTGGTTTATAAGAGGCACGAGTATTGACTTTGTACGTTTGTAAGTAAGAAGGCATTCCTTTGGTTTCCAGTAACAAATAAAGATTACAAGAGTGAGAGTATCGTAAATATTGTTCATGTAAGTACTAAGTGATGCAGAGGGCTATGCTTGGTGTTTCAAATCGAATCAGAAACGAGGAGATATGTATGATGACTAAAATAACGGTCCTAAAATATGGTTAGCACGTAGTACAGAACTCAAACTTCATTCAAAGCGCTCTCGAGAAACGCAGCAACATAGTCACCGCTCACGGACATGAAATGTCGGAGCATTTGGGGACAGTCCGAGCAAATTAAGTTGACGAGCCAAAACGGTTAAAATAATAATTATAATAATTTACAGACGAATTACAGCATAACAACTGCACTAATTGAACTACAAATCAATATTCGATCTTATAATCTAAACCATGACTATTTATATTAATCTTAATGTCTATCTTGCTGTTTTCTTATGACGCATGTCCCAGATTGGGGTGCTGAGGTGTTAGTGTTGACAAAGGATAACCTACAAGGTTGTGCAACCTTAACTAGCGCGAGTGCCGTCCGCTTGAGACACGCATCTTGGAAGTGTTTTGTAAGGTGAAAAATAAACTTTAAAAAAGTAAAAACTGACTTCAAAACCAAAATGCACTAAAAAGTCTTAAATAAACTCTTCACCATTGAAAGGAAAGGAATCCGTTTAAGGCAAACAATTTCTTTTTGGAGTCGGTGCCATCACTTTGACCATCAAGCATCAACTATCACAGCACCGACTCCAAAAATAAATTGTTTGCCTAAAACGGATTCCTTTCCTTTCAATGGTGAAGAGTTTATTTAAGACTTTTTAGTGCATTTTGGTTTTGAAGTCGGTTTTTACTTTTTTAAAAGTTTATTTTATTTCTTCATTTTTAGTGATTAAATAAGAGGGGGGGGGGGGGGAGTTGCATCTTATGATTCTATTTTTTTAAAAGCTACAAATTACCTTTCTTAAGTTCCGTCATTATAATTACTGAACTCCTAAGCGTTAAATAATTATAATACATTAAAATATGGCACCGTCTGATTAGGATGTCAATGGATTGACATCTATCACATCAGACGTAAGTTGCGGAACAGAGTCTAAATAGAGTAGCTTTCTTAATATATTTTTTAAAGTATGTAGGTACATTACAATAGACTCGTTGGCCTAATTTTAAAATTGCGTTCACACTTTAAAAAAATAAATAAAATAAAATAAATATCCTTTGGACATTCCCACACATCGCCATCTAGCCCCAAAGTAAGCTACTCAAAGCTTGTGTTATGGGTATACTTTAGCTCGGTAGTATATTAATCAACAAAAACATTTTATTTTCAAACTGTTTAACATTTACATTATTGAATAATTATCTAATAAACGCAGATTGAATGTATCACCTGAATGCTTGAAATGTCATGGCGCCAATATCAGAGTCACGTTCACTGCTAGGCATTCACGATCACTTGACCAAATATATATTTTAAAAAAATGAAAATATTTACAGTCCTTATTTCAATAGATAAACAAATATTTATTAATACACCAAATTCATTTGGCATCATTTCAACAGGATGATTCTTTCAAATAACATGCTCATAGTTAGCGTACATATTTTTTTCTACAATCGTGAGGATTATCCCTCACTGATGTGTTATCAACAGTCTTTTGTTATACTTTTATGAATGCGAGCGCCGGTGACTTTTTGATCCGTGAGCGTCTACGCTGTTACTTCAAAGATATTGAAGGCGTACTTTATAGTTATATAACAAAGACTAATTAACTTAATGTCCATAGACATTTATGTGTTAGGGCCGTACGGGCGAAATTCGAACCGACTGCTTATCTTAGTAGTCCGGAACGTAAACCAACACACAATAACGGTCGTTAAATTATAATAAAAAAAATTGCACTCCGGGAGTGCCGGCAGAAGTGAAAACTTGAATATCAACGTTGTGCATTTTTGATTTTTTGGAATAGTTAGGGAATAATTTCGAATGAATTGCTCTTATTATCAATATAAAAGTACTATTATTTTTGTGATAGAATACAATAATAACAATAATAATAATAATATTAATAATAATATAATATTTTTATAGAATACAATATTTATTTATTGCGCTATCGTACACAAACATTACAATTTATATTATATTAAATTACATTAAAACGTTTATCTCTCAGAAAAATCAACTTACATCCATAATTTCGCCAACCGTCTTACGGTATTTCGATCAGCCCACGTGTCCTGACGCGAGTTTCACATTTTTCCCCCATCCCACAAAAGTGCTCAACGCCGCTAAAGAAGTTTTCACTTCAAAAAATATAGTACCAAACTACCTACTCCATGTATGATATTCGGACTGTTTTTATTTCTTTAGTTAGTTATTTTTGCAGTTTTAAAGGCGCACTGAGGCAGTGAGACACTGACGCCAGCAAAAACAGACTAAGTCAAAGTTAAGACCTCACTTTGGCGTGAGGTGATGTTTGCTTGACTATCTTTTAGCCTCTCACCGGTGATCTAGTTCTTAATACAATATCATTGTAGGTGTATAAATGATAATGTATTCAACATTTATGACGAAGAGGATTTGTAATTTAGTGAATGCAGTAGGGTTTCATAAGTCACATACAGTGAGTATGTGACTTAGTGCTGAAGTATACTATTACAGAACTAAGTAAATATGTGGGGCAGAATTCAACAGGTTTGCTAATGTGACGGTGGCCGAGTGGTATAGGCATAAGCCCGGATTGCGTAAGACACGGGGTTCGATTCCTCGTCTGTCACAACAGCCAAAGTTGCTTTTTACAAGAGCAATTTGCTATTTATATTATTTAGATCTTGTTCGTTTTTTAATTTCTCAATTATTTTTTAAGGCGTCATTTCAGGAGACGCGGGACGTCAGTCGTCGCAAACGCGGCGGATGCAGAAGCGAGCAACGCCGCGATGAACGCGGCGGGTAAACCAGAATTCTCGCAGCGTCGGAACGCGGCTGATGGAGAAGCCGGCGCGTCGTGAAGGACGCGGCTACATTTCTATATGTTTGGCCCCTTACGCACTGCATCCCTTACTTGTAGCATCGATTCGACTCATGCATCGCGACTCACGCAATGAACTGTTTTAATTTGGCATCGATGCTGTCACGTGTTAGTATCGATGCTGTCGCCAATATACAGGACATAATTTGTCAGTTTCCAGCTTCTGCAACGCAATTGCATCGATACTAACGCGTGTTAGCATCGCGACTGTATCGTCAATTCCGTAGCCGAATGGCATAAAACGGAACCCTTCTGGCTGTTTGTCTGTCTGTCCGTCCGTATGTCACAAACATTTTATTGCGTAACTATAAGCATCACACTGTTGAAATTTAGTAGGAAGATGTATCCTGTTAACCGCTTTACGATTCTTATACAAAAAAAAAAAAACTAACGATATTTAAGGAGGGGCCTCCTAACTAAAACCGAAAAAACTAAAACCGTTTTTTTTTAGTCAAACCTATGCGTGTGGTGGGTGTCTATGGATAGGTCTTTAAAAATGTCATCGAGGTTTCTAAAACCATTTTCCTTTAAAGTCTTACTTTTCATAGCTAGACGCTTCCAAAGTGGTAAAATGCCCCGGTAAGTGGTAATTTGCTAGAATAAATAGAGGGAGCGTGTGGTCGTAGTCACGGGGGACTACCAGTGATTAGGTAACATTTGACTACAACTAATAGAAGCTTGCTGACAAAGTTGCGGAGCTCAATGAAAAAGTACTTGAAAGTGGTGAAATGGAAACCACTTTTAATTAATTATTATATTAGCATACCTTGATATAAAAGAAGTGCATTCAACAAAACTTTAGCGGTATCATGTATGTGTATGTGTAAGCAAAGTTATCCTGTAACGTCCCACTGCTGGGCAAAGGCCTTACCTCAACTATGAGGTAGTTCAAGCCATTCTCCACCACGCGGGCCACCAGGCTCAGTGCGGATTAGTGGGGGGGTGTTTGCAAGGCAAGCAACTAACCCTGCTGTCAGATATTATCAAGCCGCCCATAAGGCCTCTGACAAAGCTTAACAATTAATATCAACCAATACTAGCCGGGACCAACTGCTTAACGTGCCTTTTGAAGCACGGAGATGCTCGTGATATACGTTACCTATAAGTAAAGTAAAGTTAGCCTGTAACATCCCACTGCTGGGCAAAGGCCTTACCTCAACTATGAGGTAGTTTTGTGCCATACTCCACCACGCTGGCTCAGTGCGGGTTGGTGGAGGGGTGTTTGCAAGGCAAGCGACTAACCCTGCTGTCAGATTTTATCAAGCCGCCCATAAGGCCTCTGACTAGACTTAACGACTAATATCAACCGATATTAGCCGGGACCAACGGCTTAACGTGCCTTCCGAAGCACGGAGATGCTCGTGATGTACGTCACTTATATGGTCGGAATGGTCACCCATCCAAACACGACCGCGCCGTAGGTTGCTTCACTTCGGTATCACTACCAAAGCGCTGCTACCGCTGCGCTACGAGCACCACGTTACCTATATTGTGTGTATTATGTATCAACTTTAAACTAATATGAAAATCCTACAGCCCCCTGCCCATACTTTAATATGCATCTTGTTTGCTGGCGCTAATACGTGTATATTCACTAAGGTGAGTAGGATAGACGTCGAATGTTTATCAGGGTATAACAGAGTAGGGCCAGGGGGTTTTGCTTCAGAAACTTTGAAATATATTCTCGTATTCGTCTACGTTTTACTACTTCTGTGTCAATTTTTTGTGGGTGCTGTGAGAACCACAATTTTGAAGACGAGAACCGGGCAGATGGTTTATATTACTGCTTTTTAAAATATTGATTAACACGTGAAAAATAATTCAATTGAATACGATTCAAACAGCATGAGTAAACTACTAAGTTTTTGTTAGTTAATGCTGCAAATGACATCGATCCTCATTATACAATATTTGTTAAGTAATAACAAAAACATTCTAAATATACTCGTAAGTAACATTGGGGACAGATACACCATTTCAGCTTAATTGTTTCAAATTATACGAGTGGTGCCTACATTCAAGCAACAGTTGCGAAAATTATGATGTTCGTATGGATTATGTTGATAAGATAACACATCTTATAAAATAACTATCTGGTCGTATGCCTATACATGTGTACTAGTACCTAGAGTAGAGAGTCTGAGTTCTGTAAACAGCTTTCATGGAGTCGTTTTAGCAGCTAATTAGGCGTAAAACTTAGTAACTTGAACAAAGCGACTGTGACACGACGATTTTCAATCCTATTCTGCCCCACATATTTACTTAGTTCTGTAATAGTATACTTCAGCACTAAGTCACATACTCACTGTATGTGACTTATGAAACCCTACTGCATTCACTAAATTACAAATCCTCTTCGTTATAAATGTTCAATACATTATCATTTATACACCTACAATGATATTGTATTAAGAACTAGATCATCGGTGAGAGGCTAAAAGATAGTCAAGCAAACATCACCTCACGCCAAAGTGAGGTCTTAACTTTGACTTAGTCTGTTTTTGCTGGCGTCATTGTCTCAATGCCTCAGTGCGCCTTTAAAACTGCAAAAAAAACTAACTAAAGAAATAAAGACAGTTCGAAGTACATGGAGTAGTTTGGTACTATATTTTTTGAAGTGAAAACTTCTTTAGCGGCGTTGAGCACTTTTGTGGGATGGGGGAAAAATGTGAAACTCGCGTCAGGACACGTGGGCTGATCGAAAAACCGTAAGACGGTTGGCGAAATTATGGATGTAAGTTGATTTTTCTGAGAGATAAACTTTTTAATGTAATTTAATATAATATAAATTGTAATGTTTGTGTACGATAGGGCAATAAATAAATATTGTATTCTATAAAAATATTATATTATTATTATTATTATTATTATTTGTGATTCTGTTTATCTGATCTGATTTCTGTTTATTAATTAAGTGACTTTTACATAGTATGCTAGTCCATCGTAACCTTATCTTAATTATCTTAACAACCAAACAAAAACAAAACTAAATCTACTAACAATAAAAAGTGTCTGTCACAGGTAAATCACCGAATCAAAATCCCGAGTTAAATATTAGTTCTGAATTGCGTGGTCAGCAGATATTATAATAAAGTAAATATGTTGCTCAAGGTTAAATAAATATCCTTTGGACATTCCCACACATCGCCATCTAGTCCCAAAGTAAGCTATTCAAAGCTTGTGTTATGGGTGCCAGACAACGGATATAATACTTAAATCCTTTTTGTTTGTAAATACATACATGATATACATAGAAAACACCCAGATTAATACAAACAGACATGTTCATGCACACAAATGTTTGTATTGTGCGGGATCGAACCCGCACCCGCTGCGTAGTAGGCGATTTCTCGACCTCTACACCAGACGGGTCGTCAATAAATATGTTGCTCAAGTTGAAATAAATGAAATTCAAAACGTGAGAGAACTTCACCTAAGAAGTGCACACTCATAAAGATTGCGAATCACCATTTGCTAAGCCAGCTATACTCCCACAGCTAGTCTAGTGTCACAGTTCCTTAATGGTTGCTCGCCCGCACATTTAGCCCCTATTCTAAAAGTCTGTATCCTTCATTTCCTCTAGTACCTATCCTTGTCATTTCTACGAACAGGCCACCGGGAGGGAATGCAATAGCTAGAGTCGAGACCAAGGATAATGTAGGTTCATAGTAGGACCAGATCCATATAAATGCGGATCCGTTCTCAGATAAACGTTTTTTTTTTCTTTCAGCTCACGAGAAGGATCGCAGCATGCGATTGGTGTGAACGGGATTTTTATGACGGATGTAAAACCACTAGTTGAAGATATAAAGAGAAACGTGCTGGTTTATAAGAGGCACGAGTATTGACTTTGTACGTTTGTAAGTAAGAAACCAAAGGAATGCCCTTTGGTTTCCAGTAACAAATAAAGATTACAAGAGTGAGAGTATCGTAAATATTGTTCATGTAAGTACTAAGTGATGCAGAGGGCTATGCTTGGTGTTTCAAATCGAATCAGAAACGAGGAGATATGTATAATGACTAAGGTAACGGACCTAAAATATGGTTAGCACGTACGTAGTACAGAACTCAAACTTCATTCAAAGCGCTCTCGAGAAACGCAGCAACATAGTCACCGCTTACGGACATGAGATGTCGGAGCATTTGGGGACAGTGCGAGCGAATTAAGTTGACGAGCCAAAACGGTTAAAATAATAATAATAATAATTTACAGACGAATTACAGGATAACAACTGCACTAATTGAACTACAAATCAATATTCGATCTTATAATCTAAACTATGACTATTTATATTAATCTTAATGTCTATCTTGCTGTTTTCTAATGACGCATGTCCCAGATTGGGGTGCTAAGGTGCTAGTGTTGACAAAGGATAATCTACAAGGTTGTGCAACCTTAACTAGCGCGAGTGCCGTCCGCTTGAGACAAGCATCTTGGAAGGGTTTTGTATGGTGAAAATATGTTGTTAAGTGACTTCAGCTCTTTTTGTATAATTGTTTTTTTAGTTTGTATCTGTATATCACTCATACCAAAAAATATTACGTAATGCGAAAACATGTTTTTATTTTATATATGTAGGTGTTGTGTATTTTTTACTGTGATTTGATAGGATTAGGTCTAAAAAGGATAAGTCAAGAGAAATTGTGTCATGAATGAAACTGTTCAGAACGTATTGTAGATTAATTTAGTTGTACAAAGTGTTATAAATAAATAAATATCCTTTGGACATTCCCACACATCGCAATCTAACCCCAAAGTAAGCTACACAAAGCTTGTGTTATGGGTGCCAGACAACGGATATAATACTTAAATACTTTTTTTTTTGTAAATACATACATGATATACATAGAAAACACCCAGACCAATACAAACAGACATGTTCATGCACACAAATGTTTGTATTTCGCGGGGATCGAACCCGCACCCGTTGCGTAGTAGGCGATTTCTCGACCACTACACCAGACGGGTCGTCATATTTTACTGTTATGTAATCTTAGTTTTTGATTTCATTTCTTGTTTTTTATTCTTAACAAAACTTCAAAGTCTAGATGTTAGTGCGATGGATAAAATAATTTTATAGTGTACAAGCTAAAATTGACATCCCTAGCGCGACGGGCGACTATATATTCGCGCGTCGTGTGTCAAAATAGAAGTAATGATGAGTTTGACTGTTACAGTCTATATTTTGTGGTAAGGTCAAGTCAAGTGGCAATAGGTAGCGCACATAGCGCAAAGAACTGATGGCCGTTTGGGCAGGAAAGTTCCAGATTGGAGACCTTACGACCAAAGGCGCAGCGTAAGACATCCACCAACAAAATGGAGACGACCTTGTCAAGGTCGCAGGATCACTCTGAATGCAGACCGCTCACAACGAACCGTGTTAATCCATGGGGGAGGCCAATGTTAGCAGTAGACGCTGATCGTCATCATAATTATCAGCCAAAGTTTGACTGATAATTATGATGACGATGATGTTTATGTATTGAATTGAATTGAATTGAATTTTTATTTATTTGACACACAAAAACTTATTACATTATATAAATTAAAAACAAATTAAAACCAACTAAAATTAAATTATTAAAAAAAAAACAAAGCGCCCAGGTGTGCCAAAAAGGTCCCCGCTCAGTATATATCGTGACAGCAGATGGTAAGCATGCCACGAAACTGATTTTCAGCGGGAACCCCTGTTAGGCACTGGGTGTAAACACTCACTTGATGAGAAAAAAAAAGAAAAAAAAACAACAACAAAATACAAATATATATATATATATATATATATATATATATATATATATATATATATATATATATATATATATATATATATATAAGATTACATTATTATAATTAAATAAGATAAATAAATCAATCATTCATTCATTAATATATTACATTCAAATTATAAGATTCTTAACAAATTAAATATTTACGGCAGCTAGGCGCTTGCAGCGCCCTCATCTCGCCGGTCTCGTACCGGTCGCGCGGGCGTGCGTTTCAACCCTAGCAATCTGCCATCTGTCAAAAAAGTAGATAGAGAATGTAATGCTAATATTTTGATGCAAATAAAAAAAAACAGTTGTAAATTTTATTTTATTGTTTGATACAACAATTAATCTGTTTGCCTTCTATTTGACGCTTTTCCTGTGAATCTGTGTGATGTGTACCAACACATAATTATTTCTTTTGAAAGTGATTCAAAAGAAATAATTATGAACACTGAGAGAACAGACTACAGATAATTACAGATACAGAAAATCATGTTAACAGAAACGGTGATGAGATTCGAAATAATCCGGCACGTATTATATCGAAATGTGTGTCTTGTTAAAATTTTCGGTACAATTTCGTGCGAATGCACGTTGTCTATGTACGACCACGTACTTCGTTACAGACGAAAATTATCGAGATACCGTATTCCAGTTACGAACTTTGTGAATGCAGCAATTTTAAGGTCCTATTACGTAAAGCAATTTGCATATTGTCCATGCTAGCCATCTTTGTCACCCATGTCAGAAGGACATTTGCGAGCAAGTGAGATGGCTAGAGATGAAAATTTGATTAAAAGTTTACATGGTAGGGTTCAAATCGAAATTGGGACCATCAATTATACGTATTACACCGTGAATTTTCTGGAAGACGTGTTTGGGACTTTGTAAGCGAAAGAATTCTTGTAATGGAAGTTTAATACTTTAGGAGTTGGAATGGACGGATGCTTCAGAGACGAAGGTAAATATCTTCCAGGGTTGCCGGATATGAGGTTCACTTATTAGTTTAGATATTACTAGCGAAAGTTTTCCAATTGGTACCTGAAACTGGGATGATAACAGCATTCCCAAATAATTCCAAAACATCATTTATTTTTGTATGTAAATAATAATATTATATAATATTGGACACTAATCACATACATTGCTCTGACCCCAAAGTAGCTAATGCACTTGTGTAATGAAAATCAGACACAACGGTGGTACCACAACACCCAGACATGAGACAACACAGAAAAAAATAATTTCTTTCTATATTGACCTGACCGTGAGTTGAATTGGAGCAGCAACGCTTTGAAACCCATCGTGCTTAACCACTACACCACGGAGGTCGTCGAAATAAAAAAATGATTTTCTTTTCACAGACCAAAATACTGTATAAGTACTTGTACAATACAACAACACCAAAATACAATCCCAAAGTGCAGGCAACAGAAAGGATTCCAACAATTATTGAAAGCGATATCATTCCTGCTTTTATTGAATTACATACACAAACAACGATGTAAAGAAGCAGAAGTATTCATAATGTTAAAAATAAGGCTAAATATATGTACGTTGCTTCGAAATTTTATTGGGTTCCGTACCCAAAGAGTTTAAAAAAAAAAACTAGTTCGCGAGACCGACGTGCACTTGGCCGGTTTTTTACTTTTGTAGAATATCGCCTGTCTTTGAATTATATTTAGTAATCTGTTATGTATAGTTTTTAAAAAGACACAAAAACTTGTCTTTTAGTAAACTTTATTATTTGGAATCTGATTTTATGTGTTTTAAATTGAAAATGAATCTGTATTAATTTTAATGTCATACAGAAGACTTAATTTTATTGAATTCTATTTCACTCGTATTAAATATGAATATTTATTGAGGCGAGGACTTTGTTCTGTCGTTAAGCAAGTTAATTAGATCCATTCCTTGAACTCAAATGCGTAGTGAGTTTTCAAACAGGCTACTCTGTTCTGCTATGAACAACAGCATTTATAGTCGAGAGTACTTACTCAAAAAGGGTTTGAAATTTCTAGTCGGTTAATCATGTATTATTTTCAATTCATTACTAATTTTGTTTAGTTTTTTCATCGCACTGAAAAGAGTGGAACTGTAAGACTAAATTAAAAAAAAGGTGTTCCGGCGCACAACGCCTTCACAGAAATTAATAGCAATACCACTCCGAAGAGGATTGCGTCTTTATATTCTCATAAGTAATTTATCGATGTTAATGACTGCTTTGCATTGTCTCTTTCATTCCATTTACGATAATTAAGCAGGGTGGTATTAATGCGCCATTTCGTTCGTTGTTGAAGCTCAGCCAGGTACTCTTTGCTCCAGATTTGCAGCAATGGTATCACCATGAGGGGAAAATAAAGAAGAAATAATTGCAAATAACGAAAACTACACCGGCCAGCGAGACCAGTGGTGCAGCGAAAGTGCCATATCACGCGGCGGTTCTGCGAACAGATAAGTGTCCTTCCTTAACCATCCCATTCTAAAACCATTCCAGGATTTCACATATTGAGAATTTGCAGCCATTTGTAGTGAATAATTGTGGAATTTCATCATTTTTTTGCTATTTTTTGTGCGAACGTGGGTGCTTCACACCTACCCTCAATATAAAATAAAAATAATTTACTTAGAATATCTCTTGAATTTCAGTAAGTATCTCTAAATACATTAGATTAACCGCTCAAAAGTACAAAATATAACATTAAAGATTATTTTTCAACATAGTATGAACCCAACTTAGATTTTTTTGTGAATACCTCCTCATCAAAAGTGATCGTGTCCGAGCTATTTAGAACGAGAATTAGAGTATTTTGCTGAAATTTTCAGGGTGCAATTGACGCTGCACTGTGTTATTCCAATAGCTGCGTAGATTACTAGCAGCCATTCCATACCTACACACAAGCGGGAGTCAGCTGTGCGATACCGGTTCCTGGACGGCGCGTCATCGAAACGAGGAGCGTGAGCGTTTTACCTATCATTATCTTTATAGCTTGCTTAGTTTCTTTATTTTTTTTCGTAATTATTCCTCAATATGTGTAACGCAGAAGATAAGTCCGACTTAAACAAATTAATTACAAGGCGATCATCTGCTAAAGGACAAATAACTAAGTTTAAAAATTATCTAAACAGTATTGCAAATAGTAGAGATTTAACAAACATTCAAATAACAGAACTAAAACTTAAACTTGCAAAATTCGAAGCATTATCGGTTAGGGTGGATGACTTGCAAATTGACATAGAGGTTTTAAATCCTGATAACATGGCCAATGAAATTGATGAACGCGACAACATCGAGCGCGATATTATCATGAATATTGCTACCGCTAAAACCTTATTAGAAAACTTTACTAAAAAACAAGAATGTGAAAATAGGCGTACTTCGGTGTATGATGCATCTTTTTGTGTAGATATGCAGGATAATTATGGTCTTAAACTTCCTCAAATCCAGATATCAAAATTTGACGGCGCATATTTCCGTTGGCTTGAATTCCGTGATACTTTTGAAAATTTAATTCACAATAATTTACGAATTTCACCTATCCATAAATTTCATTATTTAATTTCTTACCTGGAAGGCGATGCTGCCAGAGTTATTTCCAATCTCGAAGTGTCATCTATAAATTACGATGAAGCTTGGAAATTGTTGTGCAATCGGTATAATAATAAACGCATACTAATCAATCATCATCTAAATGCTCTTTTTAATGTGAAGTCACTACCGCGCGAGTCTGAAAGGTCCCTTAGATTCATAGTCGATCACGTCACAAAGAATCTGCGTGCCCTAGCCAGCTTAGGTCAACCCACGGACAAGTGGGACGTCTTAATTATATATATGCTATCGTCTTAGCTAGATAGTACAACTTTAGCCAAATGGGAAGAACACCGTAGTAGCTTAAGCGGCGATACTACCACTTTGGAACAGTTTTTTAACTTTCTTATTGATCGCGCGAATGTATTGGAGTCACTTGCAAGAAACAGGTTTCACGATACGCACAATAGCATTGTCAAGCCCCCACCTGTGAATGCGCGTAGTGACTCAGGTTCAAATAGTAAACAAAGCCCCACTTCATACGTTAAATCATTTGCGAGTTCAAACAGTAAACCGCAAAATATAGTTTTTAAGTCAAATAATTATACCTGTGTTATTTGTAACGACAATCATAAAATATATGACTGTCCTATTTTCAAGGGCAAGGATATTCAAGAAAGGTTAAGCGATGTGTCTAAATATCGTCTTTGTTCAAATTGCCTTAGGCAGGGTCACCCGGTGAGTGAATGCCGAATGGGGCCATGTCGCGAATGCAATGCCAGGCATAATAGTTTAATTCATCAGCCGGCATCCTTAGTGAATAATCATGTGAGCGTGGAGGACCCGAGTTATAACACAATTGAACCCAGTGAATCTGGTGCATACTTTTCAAAACAAAATTCAAATCAAATACTTTTATGTACTGCTATAGTTGAGGTACGTAACCCATTGAACCAGCAAAAGGTCAAGGTTCGTGCGCTATTAGACTGTGGCAGTCAGTCATCGTTTATTTCTGAATCTATAAAGGATAAAATCTCACTAAAATCTATTCCCATTGATTCACTAAAGGTCATAGGAATAGGTAATAATACTAACAATTCAATCAACATTACAGAAAGTTGTAATATACAAATGAACTCTCTAAATAGCAATTTTAACGTATCGTTTTCATGTCTAGTTCTAAATGAATTGACCGGGCGTCTACCAAAGTATCCCGTCAATATCGAGTCTATTAATATACCAAAAAATACACCACTAGCTGATCCTAAATTCTATGAACCAGCCCCTATAGATCTGTTAATAGGAGCTGATTTATTCTGGGATATTGTAAGAAACGAACAACTTTCTCTTGGTCCTCAAAATCCTAAATTAATAAGTACAAATCTTGGTTGGATCATATCAGGTTCCTTTAAATCAGGTTTAGATAAAAATAAGACTTACTGTAACCATGCTCTCATTGCTCCAGTTGTTGAAAATAAATTAGATAACATGTTAACAAAATTTTGGGACTTAGAGGAAGTACCCACAAAGTCTTTGTTGAGTGACGAAGAAAAAGAATGTGAAAAACATTTCGTTACTCACACGCGTAGAAACAAGGAAGGTAGGTTTTGTGTCAAACTGCCATTAGTCGACACACCTGATTGTCTGGGAGATACATTTAATTTAGCCAAAAGGCGTTTATATTATTTAGAAAAAAAGATTTAGAAAAAATCCATTGCTGAAATCCCAATACAGTAATTTCATTAAAGAATACGCAGAGTTGGGTCATTTATCTTATGCCACCAACATGCCAGATCATTGTTATTATTTATGTCATCATGCAGTATTTAAACAAGAGAGTGAATCGACCAAATTACGAGTAGTGTTTGATGGATCGGCCCCCTCTTCGTCCGGCTTTTCCTTAAATGACATACTAAGGGTGGGTCCAAGTATACAAGATTCTCTCTTCTCCATTCTAATACGGGCTAGGCAGTATAGGTTTCTTTTAACGGGCGATATTGAGAAGATGTACCGTCAAGTTCTAGTAGCCGAAGACAACCGGGATCTACAGCGTATATTATGGAGAGAAGATGAGTCCAAACCCATCCAGATATTTAAACTAAATACTATCACTTATGGCACCGCAAGTGCTAGTTATTTAAGCACACGTTGTCTATGGGAGCTGGGGGAGGAGCAAGATGATGAGCTCATAAAGACCATCATCCAAAAGGACTTCTACGTTGATGACTTGATTACTGGAGCTAATAGTGAACTTGAATTATCATACATACAACAAGCGATCTCTAAAGCGCTCGAATCAGGATGCTTTAAATTAAGAAAATATAAAAGTAATATTCCAACCATATTTCAAAACATAAATGTAAACGAACACGATACCCTCACTATAAGCGAGTCCTCCAGCACACTTGGACTAGGATGGACTCCATCTAATGACATGCTACATTTTCCAATAAAAAACTTTTTAAACAATGAACGTAATAACCAAGCGATTTATCATATCTAATTCATTCAAAATATTCGATCCCCTAGGTATTTTAAGTCCTGTTGTAATTCAACCTAAAATAATACTACAAAAGCTTTGGCAACAAAAAATGGATTGGGATCAACCCGTTTCTCAGGAAATAAAAGGCGATTGGCTAAAATTCACTGATAACTTAAGCTATCTAAAGAAATTGCAAGTACCTATGTGGGTTCTATGCGAAGATTATCAATACACAGAGTTGCATTCTTTTAGTGACGCATCACAGCATGCTTATGGAGCATGTATCTATTTAAAATCTATAAACGCTCAGGGCGAAAGCAAGATCTCCTTGTTGTGCGCAAAATCTAAGGTTGCCCCATTGAAGCCAACAACTATACCACGGCTTGAATTGTGCGCAGCATTACTTTCTGCTAAACTTTGCAAACTTGTTTTGGATTCTTTAAGATATAAGCCGGGAAAAATAGTACATTGGTGCGATTCAAGTGTGGTACTTAGTTGGATAAACACTGATCTAACTAAGCTAAAAATATTCGTGGCCAATCGCACCAGCGAAATATTAGAATTAACCAAGTCATCGTCATGGCAATATGTACCAACAGCTCTAAATCCCGCTGACTTAATATCCAGAGGCGTAGATGCTAAGAATTTAATCAATTTAAGTCTGTGGTGGCACGGCCCTAGTTATCTTAAATATGATGAATCACATTGGCCTTGTTTACAATTGAAAGATACACACATATTGCCTGAAACTAAGGTGCATACTTTAATAATAAACGATCCTTTCATTAACTTTGATAAATACTCGTCACTAAATAGATTGCAACGATCTTTGGCTTACGTAATAAGGTTTATATTTAATCTAAAAAATAAAAATAACAAACGAGTTGGCATATTGTCAGTCGAGGAGTTGCGTGAGTCATTTCATGCATTGTGCGCTATCGCGCAGCGAGAATCTTTTTCAACTGAATATAATTTACTTTTAAACTCGAAATCGCTTCCCACTAAGGCTATAATTTTATCGCTTTCACCGTTTTTGGATAATAGGATTATTAGAGTCGGCGGACGCATAGATGCAGCAAATGGAATTTTTATTAAAAATGGCAAAAATGCAAATGGCGTTTTAATTAATTGCTCCAATCTGTATACCTAAATATACAAAAGGAAATTTTAATTCAGAATTTACATCCATAATTTGTTAGTAATGCACAAATTACTTCAAAACTATGTGTGTTATTAATTAAATTCAATTAATTTTTAGACTTAATCAATTTAACCCGTTTCAATCAAATTAGATTTAATAAATCTAATCATCATCACCATAATTATCAGCCAAAGGACGCTCACTGCTGAACATAGGCCTCCCCCACGGTTTTCAACAGCGACCGGTTGATAGGGGTCTACATCTAGTGTGTTACGGACACCCAATCTAATAGAATAGTTATAAGTTTAAATATATTTATTTATAAGGATTTTTTGTGAAAATAAATATGATTTTCTGTTAGGGCTTTAGCGAGTAAGCATTGTAATTAGCTTAGGGATCGTTTTATTTCGATAATAAGAAACCTGTTAGTTAGGAATTCCCATTTGCAAATTAGGTAGTCAGGTATGGTAACAATTAACTAGCTACGAAATATTAAGAAATATGTAGGTAGTTTGGTACAGGGGCGAGGGAGCCCTAGTAGGCTGTCTCGCTCAGGTGGAGTGAGGCCGGTAAAGCCTTCGAATTTCCTGTCCCCCATATCGCACTTTCTGAGTGTAGGTAGGAAACCCATAGAGTGGATTGTTTCGAATGGGAATTTTATGACGATTAATGTAGGTAGGTTACAAAAACGTAAGGAGAAATATGCAGATGTTGTTATTTTTCCGTCCTTGTTTGTAACTTATCTGTATTAGTCGATAAGTCGGACGTGTATTTTTGTATAAATTAAGGGCCGTGAGTGGGCCAGATCGTACGCGCTCTCACGGTCACCGATCTCAAAAAGAAGTGTTTTATTTGGAATCTACACATCATCATCGAAGGAAAGATCGTCGGAAAATTGACTCAGCCTGCCTGTAGTCAATACAGTGTGATCTTGCGATTTTACCGTACCCTTTTAGTGAGGAGGTAACTAATGTAGATGAAATAAAGAGTTGAGTACAAGGAAAACTTATTTAACACGATTTACATATTTAAACTTATCTAAATTACAGGGAGAAGGTCCATAATTGGCAACCGAAAAGATACGCGTTTTCAATTAATAATCAACGCCACTGTCCTGGTTTAATGAAGTCCGGTGACACCGCGATGACCAGCACTCGTGGCGTTGGTAGTAGCAGTAAGATTTAGGCAGTATTAGTAATAGCCTGGCTTCCGCGGCGGTGTAGAGTCCCAACCGGAAACCAGGACCCTGGAATTCCGTAAATTGGACATTTTTAGTAAAGTCCTAATTCATATGTATGACTGCGACATCAGACCAGAAGCGGTGGTAAGCGGATCAAATGGAGTGATTATTGCATGAAATAGTAATAAATGATGAGGCATTCATACAACAATATTATCCTTAGACTAGAACTAAGCTAAGCATTAAGCAACTAAGTCATTTTTGCTACTTTGATGACAA
Source organism: Pyrausta purpuralis (assembly GCA_963924145.1). Taxonomy (NCBI): domain Eukaryota; kingdom Metazoa; phylum Arthropoda; class Insecta; order Lepidoptera; family Crambidae; genus Pyrausta; species Pyrausta purpuralis. The sequence goes on from OZ001655.1 coordinate 20,741,825, forward strand.
GATAGGAAAATAATTACAAAGTTACTTTATTTCATAAGAATTGGCTAAAGGTTGCAGGAATAATAACTTATAATTAAAATAAGATGATAGAAGATAGATAAATAGGAAAACATGACAAAATAGTTTGAGCGTTGGCGGCCATGAAGGTCATGCAATGACATGACCTTTGGACCTTTGTGTGCGTGGATGGTTGAAACAACTAATGTACATATTTGGGACCTGAGGAGCCACGCACATACACTACTGCTGGTAACACGCGTACTTAAGCACTACACATGCATGCACTAATCGAAAACCTAAGTTGGTACATACTACAAAGCACTAGGTCAGCACTAAAACTATATAAAATAATCTTTTACAACACTCACCCGATATCGGGGGGACACTGAAGTTAATTAAATTGGTAGAATTATAAAAATCACAGTCTAATGATTTTTTTACGCCGCCGTGAGTTGGCAGTTTTTATCGACCGCGATACGTCCTCGCGTTAGGATAGCTCCGCTCGGACTAAACGACGTATGTTCCGAAGGCGACGTCACACATTCGGCCGAACCAGTTTCAACGCATAGTTCACTCATGTTTGCTCGCGTAGATATTTTTGAACTAGCAACTGCGCTCGAGTTTGCGTGTTAGTATTTTTGTAATAATAATTGATTAAAATTTAGTTAGGTAATAGTAAATAATTAGTTTAATTTAATGTTAGATTTAAGTTAATGTTAGTAAGTTTAGCTTTTATTTCTTATTTATTGAGTAACGCGTGTAACGAATCGTTACACGATCATAACGTCGCCCGTCCATCTTGTCGGTAGATGTCCCACGGTGCGCTTTTGGTCGAAATCTAAAACTTCTCTGCCTCAATGGACATCGATTCTTCGCGCTATGTGCCCTGCCCACTGCCACTTGAGCTTACTGATTCGTATGGATATGTTCATCACCTTAGTTTCTCTACGTATCTCTTCATTTCTGATTCGATCTCGTAGAGAAACACCGAGCATAGCCTTCTTCATCACTCGTTGTGTGATTTTAAGCTTCTTTAAGAAGTTGTTATCACTGGACTGTGTTGAGACTAGAAGACGCTCTTGCGCAGTTTTCCGAACACTGCCCAGCCGAGTTGGATTCGTCGATTGACCTCTTTGATCGTCGACAACCTCGAGAGTTGAGTTCCCAACAGATACTGGAGTGGGTACAACACGGGAAATTGACATTATTTTCGTCTTATCCATGTTTATTTTAAGACCCACTTGTGGGGATAATCGGTCGAGATCATCGAGCGTAGTGTGATTTTGAACTTTTTTATGTAGCCCATAGTTAGAGACCACGTATCGGATCCGTATATCATCACTGGTGACATACACTGCTTGAAGACTTTCGTTTTCAGATACTGAGGTAATTGAGACGAGAGGACGCTCTTACGCAGTTTCCCGAACGCTGCCCGGCCGAGTCGGATTCATCGATTGACCTGTTTCTCAAAGTTGGACCTATCTAATTGAATCTTTCTTCTAAGGTAGACGTACTCGTCGACAACTTCGAGAGTTGAGTTTCCAACTGATACTCACCTGTTGGGATACTTGGAGGTCTTCGAGCATAGTGCCAAGATCATCCAGCGTCTTTGCATCAACGACAATATCATCGAAAAACCGGAGGTGTATTATAAATTCACCACTGACGCAGTTGCCGAATCCTTTTCATTCCAGGCGTCTGGCTTGAAGGCGTCTTCCAATGCCGCTGTAAACAGTTTCTGAGATATAACGTCTCCTGTCTTGCGCCTCTTCGCAACGGAATCGCCCTCGTATTCTGTTACTGTACTCGCACCGACAAATGGTGGCGTTGTTATACAGACACTTTTAAACCTCTTTACGAGTATATCTGTAGTCTATGTGAAGAGAAGAGAGAGAAGAAGAGAAGAGACCGAATCACCGCCTAAGTTTTGATGGAATCAAAGAAGTTCTTTGATTCCATAGTCATAGTCAAAGTCAACAAACGCTAAACATTGAGGCATATTATTATACTCTTCGAACTTTTGTATAATTTGTCTTAGCGTATGTATGTGGTATATGGTTCTGTAGTTTTTTCGGAAACCGGCTTGATCGGGAGGCTGAAAGTCAGTAAACCTACGTGCGAGACGATTCGTGATGACCCTTGACAACAGCTTGTAGACATGTCTCAGGAGTGAGACGAATTATTGAATGAATTTAATATAATATAATATAATATTGAATGAATTTAATATAATATACAATATAATTGAGTTATAATTTATTCCAATTTCATTCAATATAATTAAATTTTAATAAATTAAATCCAATTAACAGTGTTGTAAAGGAATACAACCGTAAGACATTCAAAGTCAGAGTGAACAGGTTTCTTGTGGGTAAGCTCGCTCTAAACGTCGGTCTATCTAAGTCCAATCAGATCTAATCTATAGGTGAGCAAAACCCATTTCGGATAACAAAAAACAAAAAACAAAGCAAATATAATTATATTTTTGATTTCATAGTGTTTTGTCACTATGCAAACTTAATAATATCGAGAAGTTGGCATTTTGAGAAGTTGGCTATTTGCTTGCGGTTGGCATTTTGAGAAGTTGGCATTCTGAGATAAAAGGGATAAAAGCAACTGTATCAGACGAGGAAACGAACTCCGTGTCTTACGCTATCCGGGCTTATCCCTATGCTACTCAGCCACCGAAACATTGGCAAGCCTGTTGAATTTTGCAAGTGCTTTATTAACTCGAGAGGGGCTCCTGCCATCTCAAGAAATCAGCTTTTAAAGCTGGATGGAGCAGCGGCGGAGTTGGCAGAAAACGCCAAGCGTCGCAAGTACGTCTCACTGGCAAGTGATTTTGTGTTTGCACCTTTTTTTGTTGAAACGCATAGATGGGAATCTTCTGTTAAATGGCTTTTTGGAAATATTTATTTACCCATAACTGTATTCGGTTTTGGCAAATAATAAAGTTTGGTAGTTTAAAGGATTAGCATTGCTTTTCAACGTGGCAACGCAGCCAGTATCATCGTCTTTTTGTCACATGGAAACTTGGTTTCGCTTAGCTTTGTTTTTGAATAGGTTTAAGTTGTCAAGAGACAAACAATATGGTAAAAAAATTGTTATAATTTTGAGCTATAAAAAACTAATGGAAAGCAGTAAAGAAAGATGAACATCTGTACCGAGTCGATAAAAACTGCAGCGTTCTTTCTAATATAAGGGAAGTCGAGCTTCGCAATTTATAGCTTTCGGTACGTGACTTGATAGAATTTAAAATAGCTTCCCTTACGGAAAAGTCGGAAGAATTACATAACTAAGTAAATACAACATTGATTTTTGTATGCATTTCAAAGATTTGGTACTCAATATTAATGTGTGAATGAAGGTTTAGGCTCTCAGAAATATTATTATAATTGCTTTAGAATGTTTTTAACACTTACAGTGTCATATTTTATATTCATAAAGATGAAATAAGAAACCAAAAATTTTGCGCACGGGCGGGACTTGAACCAGCAACCTTTTGGCAGACCGGGCCAAACGCTCTTACCAATTGAGCTACCGTGCTGTCAGTCCGACCCGGCGAAATTTGTGGTTTCTTATGAAAACGTCAATTGCGTGCCGCTTAGCGCCATTTAGCCGTCTGTTTATGAAACAGATGACCCAAGCAGTTATTCTTTACAGAATAAATTCAACTTGGAAATTGATGTCGCTGCGCTATCTAATGCTTTAGAATGTTTTTAACTCAATTGGTAAGAGCGTTTGGCCCGGTCTGCCAAAAGGTTGCTGGTTCAAGTCCCGTCCGTGCGCAAAATTTTTGGTTTCTTATTTCATCTTTATGAATTATTATAATTGCTATAGTACCTAATTAATTATATTAATTCGGACTGTTCTCTATCGAAAACATCATTAAAAGTATTTTTATTTAAAAAAAAAAATCACTGACAAACCTGTACGAAAGGATGAATAGGTGATACTAAAATATTTTCTCTGTCATACTTTTAGGTTATAGGCTGAATGCAAATTGCATCAGTGTATGTTTTTTTTTTTGTTGCTAATACGCAACCTTTGTTTGATGCATATATGTAACACACAAGAGCATTCCTTCAGTTTTGTAGTTGTTCCATATTTTTGTACGATCATATATTATTCATGTATGTTTTATTAACATTTTATTTATAATCAAGCATATAGCGTAACAACTTAAATTTATTTTAATTAATTAAATGAAACCATATAGCATAACAAAAAGTAAATGTAGTCTATGATAACTTATGAGTACAACAATTAATTCGTCAAGGGTTTCATGCAACCTATTCAACTACTCATGTTTACTCCATGTTTTCACCTTAATCCCTAAAAACCAAAGTTCGATCGCCGATCTCAAAAAAAGACACCTAAGTAACAAACAACATTAGTTGGAAATAGAATCCTGGTTTCCTTCAAACTATCAAGAGGAAGTGTACAGTCAGGAACGGATATTTAATTGCGTCCAATAAAATAATGTCGAGTACTGAAAAGCTAGAAAAGAAGATAGAAGACTCATAAAAACATCTGTAAAGAGAAATCAAAGACCTATATTTTTGCTTTGTTATTATATAAATAATCAAATATTAGTACTTGTTGAATACGTTACAAAAGAGAAAAATGAATTTTATAAAACTCAAAAATCGTTCAATTACTTATCTAAAAATAAACTTATCACCAATTTTCCTATCAAACGTCCCGTTTTAATGCCCCGTTTGCTTTGTCTTAATTTACCATATCTACTAAGATCTTCTATAGCCACTTTGAAGATAAAATTAACAATAAAAAGTGCCTATAGCCATTTGGAAGATAAAATCAACAAAAACTAGCAAGCAAAAACTACTAGGTGGATTGAAAACTAATACGTACTACACAATTTTGAGAAATAATTAGTTGGAGACTTTACTCACGTGACGGTACATCCATCACGACATTTATTTTTTACTTCATCGGCAAACGCAACAAATACGACGACAGATTATAACTCTTTTTGACAACAAAAGATGGCTTTGTGATTGGATTGATTGTTTGTCACAGCCAGTGTTGCCAATGTGAAAATGTATTTGCAGCAAAGTTTAACATAAATCTGCTATCAGAAATCAACATGCTCAAATCTGCCCCTACTATGTTCGGGTGCCACCTTCTCCTTGTCTAACTTCTAACCCATCATTATCATAATTCAGATCCAACATTGGGGAATCATATTTGTATTTCATAGAATGAAAAAATATCATTGAGGAGGTTAGATAAAAACATTTTCAATAACCTAGTATTAGGTAATTAATTATCTAGAAAATGATATCAAATATACTGGACAGCAAATAAACCAGGCCACCAGCATTGAACTACTATTACTAGCATGTAACCACTTCCATGGTTCCACTGGTGCCACCACCTGGAACAAATTCCGCGCTGTATGAATTGACGGCACAGACTCATAGTCCAGATTCATAATTCGAAATTCAAATTTCAAGGAAAACGTCACAATCTTGTCGTCGTATTTCCGTCACATTTTTTGCTACTCATAGCTTCTCTATACGTAGTAGTATCAACTTACTGGCCACCAGCTACCCCCGAACTCGGATTCTTATCTTAAAATGTATACAATTTACAACTATGAAAGTTATGACTTCATAAAAAAGGTAGTTATCGTATCTTAGTTATAGTAATCATAGTGTATTGTATCTTTAAACTTATATGCGTTTTAGATACAGTTCTTAGATAAATGAAGGATAATCCCTGATTTTATAAAACCCCAGAACTCTTCTTAACTTGCACAGAAAAGTGCTTACAACTCAAGTTCTTGTAACTTAGTTGCTGTGTCTTTAAGTAGATACGAGTACGTTGTTCGTTGTATTTCATAACAGCTCAAATTTTCAAGTACTAAAGTTAAAAGCTGCTAAACCTTAATTTATTGCGAATGTCGCGTCAAAGTATGCAGAATATAAATAATTCAACTAAAATGAAACTTATGTGCGCTTACATTTAATGACAGAGAAGGATAAGTGCTTTTTATATTTTGTGGTTGAACATGAAAATGTGCGTTTACGACTTACATTATAATGTTCAGTTTCATTTCATATGCATGACCACAAAAATATTCCGACAACACAAAAAATTCAGGAATGCTTAATTTGATATCAGAAAAACGTCAAAAGGTGTATTTTTAAAAGACTCACAATATTTTACGGCAATTTTGTTATTATTTTCTCCAAACGGCAAAAGGTAAGGATGTTTAATTTCAATGGCATTCAAATGCGAATTTTCAAACTTTTAAATCTGTTTGAGTGATTGGTCTGTAATAAAAACAAAAATAAATCCCTAACGCTTGCCCTCGGGCGTAAAACACATTGTCCCAATATTTTCGACGCAGCAAAGTACAGTTCACACGGGAAAAATGGATAAATCGGCTTCAATTTGTGAAATAAAAATGTCGGCAATCACTGGGCAGATTAATGTTGGGCGGGCGGCGCGAATAAATAAAAGTTGAAATATTGTATCGAGCATTACGGCCGGTCGTGAAAAAGTGAGTCGTTTTCGAGTTGGACTCGCATGGACTGTTTCACCGTTGTGTAATATTCTGGTTCAATTGAACAGTGTTCAATAAAAAACGGCTATTTGACTGAGTAATGCTGCGTGGACAAAATTGAAAGTATCACGATTTACCTATTTTGCCGAAACTATTTATAAAAGCCAAAGCTGATGTGGCTTCTGTTGTTTCCAGCACCTAATTAGTTCTTGAAATTGGTTATCGAATATATCATTTGCGGTTACGTTTTAGTTGCCTTGAACATCATGCTGTAAGAACTCGCACCTTCTCACAATTCATTATTTTAATTCAATTCAATTCAAATTTTTATTTCAGACATCAGTCCATACATTTGAAATAGAAAATATAGCCAGCAATTAACACTTAATACACCACAGAACGAATAAAAACAAAATAAAATAAAATAACAGCACTAAAACACACTTTTACATCACATGCAGCCGAACCCACTGCCTCATGTAGGGACAATCTACACGCCCAGCTATAACGCGCAGGATGCTATTGGAACTTCCACGGATACGGCTCAGCATCGAGGCTGCTCTCTTCCGGAGGATAGCATGAAAGCCATCAGTATGGGCTTCGGCGAACATAGCCGATGCACTGCAGCACCGTGGCAGCCCCAACAGTGAGCTGTTGTGTTGTGTAGCTGACTAAAAAGACTGACAAAAAGCCTTAAAAAGTATCACCTTAACGACATGATAATTTTAGCGACATGAATATTATTTCGATACCGTCATATATGATGGCCCTTAACATTTCATCTGTTTTTTGGTGCTGTAGCCTTTTAGGTAAAGCCCAAACCATAAAAAAACGTAGTAACATCTGCTTTTAAAACCAATAAAATGAACAACACATAAAGGAGCATTACACGATGTTACCCTCCTCAGAGGTCCATTCGTGTCAAATGAAAAATCGACAAACCGAGAATTTGCGGCTTTGCTCTGACCTTTTTTATTCTGCGGATTTGGACATTCTATCGCCATATGTGAAGAGTAAATCATGATCTTTTGTAAATTGGTTTGAGCTGAAAGACTATATTTGATGTCTTTTAGTATTTTTTTGTGCCATTTGATTTGAATTTTCATTTGAATGAAAATAAAACGATACATCTAAAATGATATAACCTTATGAGTAACGTAATCTACTACTTACAGAATCGTATTCAAAAAGTTTTGAATACGATTTTGTAAGTAGTAGATTACGTTACTCATGATCATCATCATTAATCTTAAATTTATAAAAGAAAATCATGTTGTTACACTATTTATAACTCAAGAACGGATAAACTAAAATATGTATTTTTATTATATACATTGACCCAACTTTATAATAATATACTAAAATAATAAATAAAACAATAAAACAAAAAACTTAAAACAACAATCTCCAAACGAGCCTGATTCAGATTTTTTATATGTAAGTTATTATCAACCTACCAATAAAAAATCTGACCCCGGTCACCGTCCCGTGGAAAGGTGCCCATGAGGCTGGCCACATTGCCTCTTTCAATGGCCAAGCTTATAAGCTGGCCAAGGTAGAGGCCAGCCTTGTAGAATTGCATGCATTGTGAGAATTCAAAACTAGGCTTTTCGAAATCGTGAGATTTAATAAGATACAATTTATGGGCACTTGTTCCCCACGGCCCCAGAGTTTCGACCTCAAACGGCTCAAACATGTAAGTCTCACTTAGACATTCATATTTGCGCCGTTTGAGGACTTCAGCAGAAGCAGCTGCTGATCCAGCCCTATTGCCAGTTAAAGGAAGATAAGAGGGTGCCAAAGTGTCGACGCAAGTAGCGTCCCACACTAAGGGCCTGCCCATCATCCAAGGAACTAAAGTCTTGCCGTCGGGCCGCTTACCATCGCTACGCACGAGGCCGTTAGGTTCCAAAACGGCTGGAATACGTGCGCTAGCAAGCACCCGACGGATGACATCGTTCAAACTGGCATGTCAGGGGATCCTGCCAGCGCTACTGCTACACGAGAGGCCATTCCGCAGGTACAGCAATGCGCCAACGTGTTGAAAGCACCTAAACGTAAACTTGCAGCTACACGAAAACTAATATTATCAAATAGAGTGCCGAGGACAGGTGAGGGAATCGTCGTTAGCCACAGATTTGATTCCCACTCGCCAACGGCTAAAAGACGAGCACGGTCTGCAGAGTTCGTAGCGGTTTCTAAAAGATTTTTATGTACGAGTACTTCTCTGCAGATAAAAAGATTTGTCTGAAAATTGGTGGGGAGGTAGCTTAGAACCATGAGACGGACATTGGATACTTTTTACTCGAGAACGAGTGGACTAATATTCGTGATTTGATTTTGTTTGATTTGCCTTGGCGCGGAATAAATAAATAAACATAAAACGGAGTCAGGGCGGGAAAGGGCCAGGACGGACAAATTTAAACTTACTCGGTTCAATACAATGATTATTTATTTTACTTTAAGGGGATGTGCTTTGACAGAAGAACCTCTGCTTTTGGACATATCGCAATACAAAGCTAACCATCCGGTTAGCTTTGTATTGCGATTTCATAAAATCAACTCGGCAGATTAGCGTGGGACAGCATTACACGAGTCAGTAAAATAAAAGTACTTTTATTTTTTCTTAACTTACACACATCAAATCGTGTGTAGGTTAAGAAAAAAATAAACATATCATATAGAGAAATCGGCAACTCTATTAGTTTATTGGGAATCGAACTGTCTGGAATTAGAACGGATTAAAGCAAGATCGTAATACGCTCCCTATTATCATAATGATGTCAAAATAAAAACTAGACCCGTTTGAACATATATTCGACGTATGACGATATTTTTAAGTTGTAGCATATTAACATTGTAACACCGTCCTAATATAGGTATTGTATGTGTTTTATTTTTTATTTTTATTTCATTAATAAAACTACAGTCCACAGACTCTTTGGTCCGTGCCTTTTTTGATTTAGGTTTTTGTTATGTGTGTTACTTTTTATTTTTGCTCCGCGCAAAAATTTACAGTGCTTTTTACAATACTTATTACTAGGGTTGTTAGTTTATGCTATAACTCTCTTATAAGTTAAACATCGTCTCTTATTTCTACTTAAGATAACTTAATTTTTTTTTTCTTTTTTTTTTTCTTGTGTTGTTGTTATAGTTGCTATTTTCTTTTTCTATAATTATTTGTACATGTGCATATATTTTTGTTGTATTGTTTTTTTTTTATTATTATTGTATTATATATTAGTAGTATTGTATGTGTTATAAGTATAGTAGTTCGGTCACCCGGCCATCAGAGAGCTGTCAAAAAAAAACAATTGATACAAAGCTCAAAGCCAGACTGCCTGTCATCAATAAACATAGGTCTCAAGTCAGACCCCAGGGCAGCCCTCATGTTTTATTCTGCATAATGTGAGGCTTACCATTTTCCACTAAAGAAAATGACGAAGAAATTATGAAAACGGTTATCCTCCTGGCTTTTTTAGTGACGGGACGAAACGTCTTGAAGTGATAGTAGAGGTGCGGTCATTATTTATTATCTACTGTATTTTACAGCAATTCTTTTAATCGGTGTTACAAAAACTGTAGTTCTCTATTTGAATGGGTAGGATTTATAGGCGACATAATTTGAGAGGTAGATCATCGCCGAACACGTGTTCACTGCATACCGAACCAGCAATATGATTCAAATACATGTAGTTCCCAAACTTCAATTCTGACAGCAAGCATTTATTAAGAGACAACACTTTCTCAATTTGCCCAAATTATTCTTAATTCTGATTATATTAAAAAAAATAGGTATCCTACAGTTAGTCTGAACGGTAGGCACACTTAAAAATTGCAACTCAACCGGCTAGCTTTAATATGAGATTTATCAGCAATAGCTTCGTTATTTTTTTCACATAACACAGCTATCTATTCAACTTTCCAAGATAATAAACTAAATAGAAGCTGCTCAGATTTGTCGACTACCAGAGCAAAAGATTTGGAGGAGCTAAAACAAAAAATACTGAACTTACAATCAAAATTAAATATTGCAGGAAGCCAAATAGAATCTTATTTTAGACAATAATAATTTGAGAGAAAAGTTGTCTGAGAGTGAATTAAAAATAAATTGCTTAAAACAAGTATGTAGCTCGAGTCGAAAACCGCGAAGAAGTTTTGAAGAATGAAATAAAAATATAAATAAAAGTGATGAGAAAGAGACGAAAGAAGGTACATCAGTTAGGGGAAATAAAGAAAAAAAGAATATATACATTTTTGGAGACCAACAAATCCGTGGATTGGCGCTAAAATTGCTGGAAACTCGAATCAGAAAATGGAACGACAAGTACAAAGTCAAAAATAATTAAGCCTCAAGCACAAAGCAGTGATATCTTAACGAGCCTCAACTCTTGTGTTATTAATATGGACGATGTGATAGTCTTATCAATAGGATCTAATGATATAAACCCATACCTTTTATATTCCAATGTATGTACTGTATTAGGTAATTTTGATTACGGTAAGATATTTGTAGTAAAAGTAAGGGAAAACCGACATCTGAATATAGATAAACTTAATTTGGAACTTGAAATGTTAACTAGGAATTATGATAACTGTACATATTTGACAATTGATAATACCAATTATAAAGATTTTAGATCATACTTGCAAAAGCTGACATTTAAAATAAATATAGAAATAGACCTCTTAACCTATAAAAAGGACTACATCGATGTTGGAATAACAAGAAAATGTCGTGTCAATGGCGAACGTAGGCGTAGAATCTCTCTTAACCATTTCATAAATATTGGCCAAACTTAGTATTAAGAACTCCAAAAAAAAATATTGATAACTCTGAAGTAGAGGCGGCTTCAAAAAAATCGCTACAAACATTAAAATCTCCTAAGGATACGCAGTTTTTTCGTGAGTTATAATTTTACTATAATTCACCAAATTATAGCCGGAGCGCTTAATAAAGTAGACCATCTAAAATCAGTTTTATAGGCTTTAATAGGAAAAAGCTGAATATACAAGTACTATGCTTATGTGAAACATTTATTTAAAGTGGTGACGAAGCGAACCTAAAATTACCCAATCGTAAATTAGGTGCGTATTTCTCACGAAATACACGGTGCAAAAAAGAGGCGGTTCTATGATATTAGTTAAAAAGGACTTTGACTTTAAAATTCTCAACGTGTGTAAAGAGCTGTCTGTATGCAACAGTTTTGAATGTTGCGGTATAGAAATTCCCCAGTATAAATTGATAATCGTCATAATTTATCGAACTCTAGATTCTATTGTTAAATCGTTTTTAACAAAACTTCAAGAACTTCTCTATCAGCTTAACAAGAATAAATTCAAATATACACCACACGCACCCAGACACACACACACGCACACGCGCACACACACACACACGTGCGTTTCGTGATTGTAGCGATAAGATTTTTGTTTTGTTCAGTATTTGTTGTTTAGTTTGTATTGATAAGGACTCTTTCTGGCACAGGTGCTATGCACTTAAAAGAACGAGTCCACATCTAGTATTGTTATATGTCTTTGCAACAAATAAAGATTTTTAATTTTTTTTTTCATATAAAATGGTATTGACTGGTGATTGGAATATAGATATATTGAAGACCAATGAAACAACAAAAGAATTTGACAGACATTTTCAAAAACTTTAATTTAATAATGCATATAAACGTTCCGACCCGCAAAAAGGCATGTTTAGACCAAATAGCTAGTAACATTTACAAAGTCAAATCAGATATTCATATCCTTGGACTGTCGGACTATGAAACAGCTCAGACATTATCATTTAAATTAAACACTCTCACAAAAGAATTTACCAGAGAGAAAATTGATTACAGCAAGGAAAAAATCGCTAACTTTATTGCATGCATATGTGCACTACCATTTATAGAAGTTATTGATAACGATAATGCTAATGAAGCGTTTAATGAATTACATAGATTAATTGAACTATTTAGTAAACTTTGTTTTCCAAAATTTTTGTCAAAAACCGCCATAAGTTTAAATATCAAAAATGGTTAAGCAAAGAGATTAAACGAGCTTGTAGAAAAAAAAGAGATATATATATCCAGTATACCAGAAGTAAATAAAATCAAAGGACTATAAAAAAATATACTTATAAAAAATATCTTAAAAAATGATTTTACAAAGCTCAAAAACTGTAAAATCGAAAATTCATAAATAATGCTTCTAACAAGTGCAAAGCAGCATGGCATATTATTAATGATAAATTAAACAATGACGCTACAAATAATACAATGAAGTAATAAATAATAATGACGTACTTTATAGTGATCCTAATGTAATTTGTGATCTGTTTAATGATTATTTTATAGATATGACGAACTTTAAGGACGATTAATTAATTAGTAATCAATCAATTAATATTTCATGTCATAATAATTCAATATTTTCAATACCCACAAATGATTCTGAGATATCATCAATTATGACGACCGCCGTGGTCGAGTGGCTAGCACGCTGGTTTCAAGCGTCGCCATCTCGTGAGGTTCCGGGTTCGATTCCCGGTCGGGTCAATGTAGAAAACGATCTTTTCTGTATTGTATCGGGTCTGGGTATTGTGGTACCACAGCAAAAAGTTAATTTTAAGTATCAATATCGATCTTTTTGCATGGTATTTTTGATTGTGGTATGACCGCTAACATGTTAGCATAACATACCTCTTTATTTCAATCAAATAGACCCACTAGTTTGGAAGAAAAACAATAATTTGTACTGAGGGTCCGTAACAAAAAAGAATAAAAATATTTCTTCAATAAAATTTACAAAAAATGTTTTTTTTTTATATATTTTTTTGAAATTCAGTTATGGTCTAGTTTTACCTCCTTTCGGGGTTGCACTTTATCCAGGGACACGTTGTATACTAAAAGCAATATGGTTTTCGCACACACAGTTCCACTACTTTGGCTTGCTATAATCTGATGCACTTAATTACAAAAAGCATTAATGACAAGATACTATTCATAGCTCTTTTTCTGGACACCAGTAAAGCCTTTGATTTTGTCCCACATAAAAGATTACTAGACAAATTGGAAAGATATGGTATAAGAGGTAATACGCAAAACTGGTTAAGAAGTTACTTATCAAATAGACAGCAATGTTCTGAAATATCTTAAGTAATTGAGTCTAAAAGTTGCATTTTCCGATCTAAATATCGTACAATTCCATGTGGAGTATCACAAGGAAGTGTTCTAGGGCCTTTATTATTTTTGCTATTTATCAATTACTTACCGAACATTATACAACACAAGTGCTTCTTATTCGCAGACGATACCACAGTTGTGGTAAAATGTGATAATTTAAATAACTTTAATGATGATATAAATAAAACAATAAAAAGCATTATAGAATAGCTAAACTTGAACAATCTTAAAGTGAACATAAATAAAACAAATTGTGTATGTATTCAATTCTCAACTTACAATGCAACTGGATTTGTTAATCAAGTAAGATAATAATATTATTGAGATAGTAGATAAAACAATTTTCTTAAGATTTACTCTTGACAAGTATTGTAATTGGAAGGCTCATATTGAAAATATGTGTGCAAGAATAAATAGATTTGTTTATGCACTAAGATGACTGAGTAACATAATATCTTCTATTGAAACTACATTATCTGCGTATCATGGCTATGTTTCGTCGTTGCTTAGCTATGGTACTTTATTATGGCGTAATTCAGTAGATGCAAAAACAGCTTTTATAGTACAAAAAAGGTGTATTAGGGCCATTTGCCGAGTTCATTTCCTAGAATCTTGTAAACATTTATTTAAAAAGCTTCAAATTCTACCATTGCCGTGCCTATATATAAAACAGATATGCATATTTGTCCGACAGTACCCTAAATATTTTGTTACAAGAGGGGAATATAAAAATAAGCCAACAAGACATCAAGTTAGACTCATGATACCCAATACAAGGCAAAAACTTTTTAAAAACAATGCCTATTGCATGGCTATACAAATTTATAATAAGTTGCCTGAAAATTTCAAAAACTTGCCTTTATAATTGGCTACTCACAAAATGTTTTTACTCCATTCAGGAATACCTCGATGCAACATAATTTTGAATTGAATTTTGTGACATTATGTAATTATTTTTGACATGTTATTTTATTCTTACTTAATCAAAATTATAAGACTAATATGATTGTTACTATAATTAATGTGACTTTTCAATTCAATTCAAATAATGTCATTTAATTTTTAATTTATACACATATTTGCATGACAATATTGTTAAATATGAGAACATGCACTAAAATAACATCGTTGTATCACCAAATAAATAATTTTCATTTTCATTTTTTTCATTTTCATCTCCTGAATCCTTCTGCTCTCGATCTTATTTGCCTCTGTGGAAACATGTCCGCTACATGTCAATCAAATGCACAAGTACAGTAGGTCAGTGTGCCGGCCAGCACATTAAGTTACCCACTTTTGTTGCAAACTAGCCCTTATTACAACCGAATAAGATTGTCTGGGCTTGACTATTTATTTAACTGTTATGTAAAAAAAGACAAAATCATATGAGTATAAGAAAATCGTATATTATTTGTGACATATTTACTATGCCTAATTGAAAACTGAACTGTTCAAGAAGCGAGCAGTTTTGGTTTAATGAAACAGAAAATTGAGAGCAGTCTGAATTTTGAATTTTCCTATTAAGCTGTTGGATTATTTTCTTGCACTTTTTACTGTTTCAGTTAATGAATTATAATGATTTAGTGACGTATTGCCTTTATTCTCCTTATCCAATCGAGTTTGCAAAACGTCTATTTTTAGCAGTTCAAATAAAAACTTACTTATCTTTTAAGAGATAGACGAAGTAGGCTGCCGCCAACGCTACAATCTGAAAAATAAATCCGTATCTTAACAAATGTCGCTTATCCGTACAAAAGTCGTCAAAATTATTAGTGTATATCCGGCCGTCTGAGCCAGGCTTCTTGAGAGATCTAGCATATCTAGGCTGATAACGAATCGTTAATGACGCTGATATATCCAGGTTTCATCGTTTGTGACGCAATAGTTTTCTTGGAAAATGAAAAAAACTAGGCTCAGACAGCCAGAATTTCGCATTTTCTGACTTTCCAGATCTCGACTATCAGACGGTTTCAGGGCGCTGTTTCTTATAAAATGTGATGTCACGCGTAAGTGACGGTCATCCGAAGTAGTTCCATCCATTTTAATCCAGTACTTTTTGAAAAATCCTGATAAACGTGTGGCTCAGACAGCCTGATATCCGGTCGTCTGAGCCAACTTGTTTTTCTCTATATTTCACGAAATGTTATGTTTCGAACAAATGTTTTTAGGATTTACTGATGTGACGACGTTAGTGACAGCTCTCGACCAGATTTGAACCTTCGTGACGGACGCGTTTTGGAGAAATTGAGAAAAAGCTGCTGGCTCAGACAGCCGGATGCTGGCTGTCTGAGCCACCTAATTCTACCACTTCTAGGTGCTGTACGAAGCTGAAAACTCATCTAATCTGATGTGACGCGGCCTCTAAGTACAAAAAATCGTAAGTGACGGCTCTATATGCCGCTAATCAAAAGTTATAAGCATTTCAAATGTTTCCCATAAATTGATGCATTTGGGTGGCCACACTTCGCACTTTTTATGGGAACGGAAAGACAATTTAGTAGAAAATGTAAGCTTAAGCCCCTCATATCAAGGCGGATGCTTTCTCCTGCTATTTAAATATTTTATTACGTAGTCAATAACTACGCCGATGAAGGAAAATATGTTAATTATTTATGGTCTCAGGTATTTCAAGTATTTATTTGAAAACAACCGCTTGTTTCAGTAAGCTACTGCAATATTAGAAAATTTTGTTAAAGTACATACTACTTACATATTCCACGACTCTCCCCATGTGACTACGGCCCACTTGGGACAAAATGGAAAAAAACAATATAAATACTAACTTCATTATGCAAGTCGTTTTCTTTTTTTGTTTGGATAGAAATTTAGTAATTCATCAACTCGTCCTACCATGCCTATAAAATATTTGGGACGAAATGCAGAAAATTAAATATATATTTACATTCTGCAGCTCGTTCTCAGTAATTCTTAAACTTGCTCAACGTTTAAAAGGAGGTTTTTATTTTTACTTAGGCATTACTAGTTTAAATGAGATGTACTTACCAAGATCATATTTTATCAGATCATATACAGGCTCACATTTTGTTCACCATTAAAAAAATTAGGAATATGCTATCAAATAAAAGAAAATATGTAAATGAGAACTTTAAAAAACTTTTTAGTCACTGTTAATTCGACATGCAAGATAGCGTCAGACGAAAAAGTTAACATTTACAGTGATGACAGTTGCTAAAAAAAAATCCACATTACTGATTAGTGATTGATTTATTGACAAGGAAAACCTGCACTTTCGAAATGAATCATTAAAAAACGCAAGCAAATATTTTTTTGGTGATGATATTGGGCTAATTAGGTACTAAAAGGGGGCACAAAGACTTATGACAATAATCAGGCATGTTTTGACATAAGCTCCAGACTCAGAACTCAGTCAGCAGATCAGAATTTAGTTAGACTACTTACTACTTTTACTAGGCGTAGTCAGCGTTCTCTTGAAAAAAGCTAGGCTCAGGGCTGACTAGGCATACTCAGCGGTTTGCACTTACTTTTTTACTCGGCGTTTAGATAGCTGTTTACTGATAATTCTGATCACAGCCAATGTCTAAAAATTACGATGTGGAAATCTCCTGTTGTTGATATTTTAGTAAATAAAAAAGTTATTTAACCGATTGTTTCTGGTGTAGCATTAATACAAATAGTAGCTCATCAATTCATCCCATATAATGTCTGCATCTTATTTTGGACGAGATGCAGATAATTTAATCAAATTATTTTTTCAACGGGATTTAAAGTAACCAATATGGTTAAACTATCAAATTGAGTATATTCAGAATACAATTGTAGTTATGTGAAAGGAAACCCTTTTACAGATTGGGTACAAAGTAAAATATAACAGTTCCAAAACACAAGATTTTATTTCATTCTTTTTGTAAGTTGGTCCCTACGCACCTTTCTTATCGCCATATCCATTGTTACTTACTTACATTTTTATTTATTATGTATACATTTTGTAAGACACATATTTAAACTTTCTTGTTAAATTCAATAAAAATCTTTTGAACTATATAAATAAATGGTATTAAGTGGATCATTACTTTAAATCCTACATATTTTTTTATATATGATCAGCCATTTGACCACTATCACACCTGGTGGTAAGTGATGATGTCGTCGAGGATGGATATGTCTGATCAGTAATAGCTTAATCACTCTTCTCTTGAAAATGCCCAAATTAAGGGTTTCGGGAACACTTCAGCCGGTAGCGCATTCCATTCTTTATCCGTCCGCATCCGCGCAGGTTCAAATCTGGTCGAGAGCTGTCACTAACGTCGTCACATCAGTAAATCCTAAAAACATTTGTTCGAAACATAACATTTCGTGAAATATAGAGAAAAACAAGTTGGCTCAGACGACCGGATATCAGGCTGTCTGAGCCACACGTTTATCAGGATTTTTCAAAAAGTACTGGATTAAAATGGATGGAACTACTTCGGATGACCGCCATTTACGCGTCACATCACATTTTATAAGAAACAACGCCCTGAAACCGTCTGATAGTCGAGATCTGGAAAGTCAGAAAATGCGAAATTCTGGCTGTCTGAGCCTAGTTTTTTTCATTTTCTAAGAAAACTATTGCGTCACAAACGATGAAACCTGGATATATCAGCGTCACTAACGATTCGTTATCAGCCTAGATATGCTAGATCTCTCAAGAAGCCTGGCTCAGACGGCCGGATGTACACAATTATTATCTTATCGTAAAGCACACCGAAAAAAATCAAAGCAGTTTTCTGCCGGCTAGTGTCTTTTACAATACCAGACAGAGCTTGATATTCTGTTAAATAAACATCACATATTATTATGAAACTGAGGCAGGCTAGCTTCAGTTTTCCCAGGGGATGGTCTACTAGATTACCCCAAAAAAATAGTCAACATACACCTTGTGCATTATTCATGATCAATTCCTAAATTCAGTTCACCAGGTGGCTTTGAAACATAGTGTACTTGCTATCAGTAAGTGTGCTTTGAGGTGCTTTGTATCTAAAAAAAACTAAACGTTGTATTTACTCGTATTACCGTATATTAATGTGTAATAACATAGTTTTAAACTATCATTGTTTCTGAACCTTTATGAACCCTGGTTCAAAATAATCAATCAATAATTTAATATGATTATGATACAATAGTCATTTCATATTCAAAACTTAACGATTGGTTGCAGGCGACCGCATAAAATAAAAAAATATTGGACACTAAGCACATACATTGCTCTAATCCCAAAGTAAGTAGCTAATTGCACTTGTGTTATGGAAATCAGACACAACGGTGGTACCACAAAATCCAGATCTGAGACAATATTTAAAAAAAAAAGATTTATATATTGACCCGACCGGAAATCGAACCGGGTCCTCGGAGCGGTGACGCCTTGAAACCAGCATGCTTAGCCACTACACCATGAAGGTCGTCAAATAGAATATCTATTGTGATGTTGTTGACTGTTAGTATCTTAATGGTGCTAATTATAAAGTATTTATCTATTTCATGACTACATTACTGAGGAAATGATCGTCATCGATAAATAAATTGTCGAGAAAAGTTACTACATCATCCCGCAATGTGACTGAGACTATAAAATGTATATCTAGCACTAGGGACAAAGTTTCTAAAAGTAGTTGATCTAAAGTCTGTCTCTGCCTGATTGGACTCCTTTGTCTCCTTCATTTTTTATTTCACTTGAATATTTCACAAATGAAAGGTGATTTTTTTTAAAGTTAATTGCAACTAAATCCATGATGACGATAAAAAAAAGGTTTGCGCCTGATTGTGATTTCTTAAAAAACTCTGTAATTTAAGGTTTTGTTAACATTTTTGGCTTTGTTTTTTATACCTACGGTCGGTTTCACAATGTCTCTGAACGAGTTTTTCATGAGCGTTCTTTCTATTTCTTAATAATAAAGTTTCACATTTGAATTGTTCATTGGTTAGTGCTTATTTGTCGGTGATGAAACAGACTCTTAGTAAGTTAAAAAAATGTAACTGTTTTAAAACGCTGACTTAAAGATAAAAATAACGCATTTTCTCGTTGTTCTCTCAAGATTTCCGTGATCACTCACCGACTCCCAAAAGATTTGATTCTCCTAAACAATGCAAAAATTGGTTATTTTGACATTTTCAGTCAGATTTTTGGAGGCAGTTTTTTTCATGATTTTTAGTTATATTTCTGGATCGATTGTGATAAAACTAATGCTGTTTCCCTCAGTTAAAATATACCTGATTGAACTAAAAAATAATCATCTCGCTATGTCTTCTAGTATTTGAGAAATCCGTGGACAAACATTCAAATGTACATCCATACGAAATTTTGTACATGTGTTTGGAAGCCTTAATACAGGGTGACTTTTTTATCAGTACTGAAATTTTGTGTAAAGACTCCGCTGATGAATATAAACAACTTTTTTATGGGGGCAATAGTGAAATCGAGAAAAAAAATCAGCTGTTCCATACATTTTGACCGCGCGCCAATTGAACTTTAGTATGGAACAGCTGATTTTTTTTCTCGATTTCACTATTGCCCCCATAGTAAAAGTTGATTATATTCATCAGTGGAGTCTTTACATAAAATTTCGGTACTGATAAAAAAGTCACCCTGTATATCAATTTACTCAAATACTGTATAATCAAATACTAACGATGTCATACTCATACACCTTAAATTGACTATCCTTTTTTGTTGAAGTCGGTAAAAAGCTAGTTACTTGGATACTTTTCTTTCATCGCACTAGATCAGTAAAGGCAAGAAAATTTTATTAACAAAACGTCTATAAGAATACTTAAAAAGGCATATTCATTTGGTAATTTATTACTAAATACATTAACATATAACAAAATTGTATCTTAATTACTAAAACATATCTCAGATAAAAGAAATATGAGTGATCTAAGCATGTTTCTTCGCATCATCAAGAAAGCAATCTCGGTCCACTCATTACTGAATCAATTAGAAGACTAACACGATCAGTTGGCACTGGCCCATCCAAATATACGAGCCATCTCTATATTAATTGCATAGGACACCTTGCGCGAAAGATGTGTGGCTGTGTTAAAGTACGAGAGCGCTGTAAACTATTAATTACTTCTTTCTTTATAAAGTTTTGTAATCAATCTATACTAATATTACAAAACTGAGGAGTTGTTTTTTTGTTTGAACGCGCTAATCCCAGGAAATACTGAATCGATTTAAAAAAAAATGTTTGTGATGCATGTTAGATAGTTAGTAGTCATCTTACTTTACTTTTATTAATAGGGTAAGCTTTGCTAGCAATAAACCAGTCTGTCACTAGCCTCTGTGTTTGATTGACGTTGCACTGGCGACGAGTCGGTTCGAATCAACGCGAGTTACTTACCTATAGAGGAACATATTTTTACATAATGCCGATAGGTAGCTTGGAGCCATTTGATATTAATTCAAAACAATGGCCAGCATATATTCGTCGCGTAAAACAGTACATCAAGTTAAACGAAATAAAAGACGAGTTGCAGGTGTCTTTACTGATAACGGTCGTAGGGGAAGTGACGTATTCGCTCATGTGTGATTGGTGAGCTCCGCGTGATCCCGAAACAAAAACATTCGATGAACTCGTATCAATATCATCGAATCACCTGGAACCGCAACGTTCTGTCATTGCTGAGCGACACGTGTTTCGTTTACGTCGACAACGGACCGGTGAATCAATGGCGAATTACCTACAAGATCTCAAGAATTTAGCTACCACATGCAACTTCGGATCGGCACTCAAAGAAAATCTGCGGGACCAATTTGTGTCGGGATTATCGAATGCGATCAAGGATTTTCGCAGAAAGAAATATCGAATACAAAGAGGCTGTAAAACTAGCTATGGCGCTGGAGGCCGCAGAGAGGAATGCGAAGGTGAGCGCTGCGACATCAGCAGCCACGACCTTGGGTGCAGGCGGCGATGCAGCGGGCGAGGGCCTGCACAGCACGAGCGCGAGGCGGACGCCGGCGGGGGCAGGCGGGCGGCACGGTAATATTATGTCTACAGTATTGTAACTTCATACAAACGGACGACGCGCGAGCTATAGCCTGGAAACTCCGAAAGATAAGACTATAAAATAATAAGACTTACTATTAGGTAAGTAGGTACCTACATACTACGTATTTTGTGTCTTGTGTCTTAATGGATTGGTATTTCCTTTTTAACCGACTTCAAAAAAAGGACGTTATCAATTCAATGTATGTATGTAATATTGTTGGAATTGTACCATTTTGCCTATGTTAATTTATACTATCTTCTGAACACGTGTGCCAAATATATTTCATGTTTTTATGTATGTAATATTTGTTTGTATGAATGTATATATGTATGTTGACGACCACTTACGTAATTTTGACGACCCGACGGAACACTACCACGCACTCGTTGACACATCACTTTTAAATGACCTCTTTGATTACACTCATCGTAATTATAATTAGCATAACGACACTTATCCGGTCGATGAGATCTGCCACACCGCCAGCAACACAACTGCGCAGGAGCAGCACTGGGCCCGGGCGCACCCGTCGCCGCGCCGGTTACTCGCGCTGGCCCGCGCGGGCCCCGCCGCCCGCACGGTAATATTATGTCTATCAGTATTGTAACTGGCCCATGTCACGGTAATATTATGTCTATCAGTATTGTAACTGGCCCGTGTCCTTGAAATAAGTACCTACAGCAGCACAGTACGTTAGCATGCGATAGGGCTGTCGCCCACCTACAGCGTTTTATTTTATTACATCTGCCTACTTCGAGTTTCTATCTAGTTTTGAGATTTAAAAGATTGTAAATTTATTACTTTTTATTTATTTATCTATTAGTACAGACTAAGCAACACAACTAAGTAACTAAGTGAGGATTTCTCCGAAGACGAAGACCTGTACAATAACGATCTCGTGTGCAAAGGTAACAAACCATTTTTTATCAAACTGTTTATGGACGATAAGCCTTTTCCATGTGAGATTGACACGGGAAGCCGAATTTCAGCGATAAGAGAAGAATTATACAACCGAATGTTTCGATCAAAAGAAATTATCTCTGATAATCTTATATTACGCTGCTATTCGGGTACGGTAATTGAGTCTCTAGGCTATATTGTCGTAAATGTAAAATTAGGCGATATAAAGGTTAACTCTTTCACGGACAGTGAGTGTGTTAATAATTGACATTGTTATGTTATCAAAAACGGGGGACGTCCACTCTTAGGTCGAGATTGGATTAAAGCTCTTAAAATAAAGCAGTTAAATTCTAATGATATTGTAGAAGACCCTTGTGTCAGCTAACTCGCAAAGGAGTTCCCCGAAGTGTTTACGGATAAGTTAGGCAAATGTAAGAAGCCATTCAAATTGCAATTGACCGATAGGGAACCGATTTATGTGCGAGCGCAGCCCGTGCCCATCGCGTTACGCGCTAGCGTCGAGAGCGATATTGAGAGGCTTGAGGCCGAGGGAACTATTTATCGAGTTGAGCATTCCGGGTACGGAACTCCCATTGTGCCAGTTATAAAAGGGAATGGAGATATCAGAATCTGCAGTGATTACAAGTAAGTTAAAACGCGATTACTATCCGCTCCCGCGCATTGAGGAACTGTTTGCAGTGTTGAGTGGGGGAAAGGAATTTATTAAAATTGATTTAACACATGCTTACCAACAAACTATTTTAACGGAAGACTCACAACCGTGCACTGCTGTAACGACACATGTAGGCACATTTGTATATCGTCGCACCCCTTTCGGTTTATAGTGTATTCCAGAAAAATTTCAAAAACTCATGGAAGAAACCTTGAAAGGGATTCCTTCTATCGTAGTGTTCCTTGATGATATCTGCTGTACAAGAACTGATAGGGTTTCCCACTTAAACAATTTAAGACAAGTCTTAACTAGATTAAGAGATATGGGTTTAACCGTAAAATTGAGTAAATTTAGCTTTTTACAAAAGAGTGTTAAGTACTAAGGGTTTGTTATAGATGAACAGGGCTTACACCCCGATGAAAAGAAAATAGAGGCCATAATTAATGCACCGGTACCTACCGATACCACCTTGTTAAGGGTAAGGAGCTTTCTGGGCTTATTAAATTATTATGGCAAATTCATCCCGAAGTTAAGTATCATGTTACACGAATTATACGAATTATCAAAAAAAGAGGTCCATTGGAATTGTAGTTTGAAATGCAATAAAGCATTTATGGAGGCAAAGCAGGCTCTAACGAGCGATAAGGTTTTAGCTCATTATGAAGAGGGGCGATCCTTAGTGCTATATTTCCTAATATTTCCCATAAAAAAGACTAAATCAAATAAGGTCCAATGTCAATTTAATAATTGGGCCACGCCGGGAATTCATAAAAGTAGGATTAAATTATATGAATTACATAGTCTACGAGAAAACTCTCAAGACCAAAACTTTATTGAATACGTTAGAAATTATTCAAAAATATTTAAAAAAGTTTGTGCTACAGCAAAATCCCATTACCTTCGTAGAATAGTCTCTAGCTCCAAAAATAAAGCAAAAGCTACATGGAGCATCATAAATAAAGAAACTTGTAAAAATAAATTGAGAGATGGTAAATTTGCATTAAAAATCAATGATAAAACAATAAATTCAAATTTAGAGGTTGCAACTGCTTTTGAATCGTTTTTTTCACATGTTGCACCAACAACAACGAAAGAACTTGCTTCTTCTTCAGTAATAGCCGAATCTATTCTAAAACTTAATGTCAGTGAATGTAATTCTCAACTGCACTTTAGGCATGTAGGACCTGAAGTAATAATAAAAACATTTCGAGAGTTAAATATGAAAAAAACGGAGGATCTTTGGGGACTATCTGTGCATATTATTAAGTCAATTATTAACATAATAGCCCCTCAACTAGCATTAATTTTTAACAAGTGTATTGATGACGGCCAGTTTCCTTGTTTAATGAAGATTAGTAAAATAATACCGCTTTTCAAAGCGGGTGACAAAAGTGACCCCTCAAACTTCCGGCCAATATCGATTCTGCCAGTCTTGAGTAAAATATATGAAAAGATTATATTCAATCAAATTTTAGCACACTTTTCATCGAACAAGTTATTACATAACAAACAATTCGGTTTTACTAAAGGAAGAAGCACCACGGATGCAGGAGTTGCTCTTTTAACACATATATTTGATGCTTATGATAATAGGCATGATGCTTTAGGGATTTTCTGTGATCTATCGAAAGCGTTTGATTGTGTGGATCATGAAACATTACTTAAAAAAATATGTCACTATGGGGCATCATTGAACTCGTTAAATTTAATTAATTCATATCTTTCAGGTAGAATGCAAAAAGTATGTATAAACGGAACTGAGTCTTCTGGAGCACCTCTAACAATGGGTGTGCCCCAAGGATCTATATTAGGACCTCTTTTATTTTTAATATATATAAATGACCTCCCGCATTTTGTGGGGAATCTTTGTGATATAGTTTTGTTTGCAGATGATACTTCACTTATATTTAAAATTCCAAGAGGTGAAGGAAATTTTGACGATGTAAATAATACTCTTTCGCAAGTATTACATTGGTTTACTGTTAACAATCTTCTTCTGAATGGAAGTAAAACTAAATGTGTAAAGTTTACAATGCCTAATGTCCGACAGGCATCAACTCAGGTTAAGATAAAAGACAAACCGCTTGATACTATTGATTCCACAACATTCTTGGGAATCACTTTAGACTCCAAACTACAATGGGGTCCTCATATAGAGGCCTTGTCAGGGAGACTAAGCTCAGCTGCTTTTGCTGTAAGGAAGATAAGACGTTTGACTGA
The DNA here is from genome assembly GCA_963924145.1 of Pyrausta purpuralis. Taxonomy (NCBI): domain Eukaryota; kingdom Metazoa; phylum Arthropoda; class Insecta; order Lepidoptera; family Crambidae; genus Pyrausta; species Pyrausta purpuralis. The sequence continues at coordinate 20,767,341 of OZ001655.1, forward strand.
TGTAGAAACAGCTAGGTTAGTTTATTTTAGTTATTTCCATAGCTTGATGTCCTACGGCATTTTACTATGGGGCGCGGCTGCTGATGTAGAGACAATTTTTGTGTTACAAAAAAGAGCCGTGCGAGCTATTTATAATCTTAAACCTCAAGATTCCTTACGAGAGGTGTTTAAAAAAATTAGAATATTAACTCTAGCCACTCAGTATATTTACGAAAATTTAATGTATGTACGGAAAAATTTTCATTTATTCACGAAAAATAGTGACATACACAAATATAATACTAGAAATAAGGATAAGCTTGCTATTCCACAATTTAGGCTTGGAAAGGTTGGTAACTCTTTCATGGGGAAAGGTATAAAATTTTTCAATAAACTACCAGAACACATTATTAACTTACCGGTTAATAAATTTAAAACTGTTATTAAAGAAACCCTTATGACGAAAGGGTATTATAAAGTAGATGATTATTTAAATGATAATAATGTATGGACTTGCATGATCACTACAAACATTGTAAACCTTTTGAAAAGAGGCATTGACAATAGTGACTGAGTTTGTTGCGCAGCTTCTTCTCAGCACTAGCCCACAATTGTCCCGAAGCTGTGGTAGGGTTTATATTGGGACGTGTAAAAGTGCCCCCAGAGGGCCTATTTGCATAAATAAATGACTTTTATGACTTTTTTGACTTTTATGCTATCGGTAGACAGCAGCGCGTACGGGGTGGGTGCCTTGCTGGCGCACCGCTTCGAGGACGGCAGCGAGCGGCTCATCAGCTGTGTGTCGCGCACGCTTAACAACGCAGAACGCAATTACAGCCAAATTGACAAAAAAGCGTTGGCGATCTTTTATGGCGTTACTAGACACCACTAATACCTATTTGGTAGAAAATTTGAATTTCGAACCGATCACAAGCCGTTGAGTTATATTGTATAATTGGCAGTAAAATAGGCATTCCGCAGACTGCAGCCAGCCGTCTAGAGCGATGGGCCGCACGGTTGGCAGCGTATGATTTCGCGATACATTTTGTAAAATCCGAAGACAACGGGCCTGCGGATGCCTTGTCCCGTCTACCATTAGCACACAAGGGAGGCGAAATTAATTCTGTAAGCTATATTAATTTAACACAAGATTATATGCCGGTTAACTTCCATGATGTAAGCAAGGAAACAAATAAAGATCCTGTATTAAGTAGAATAGTAGGGTACGTTAAATTTGGATGACCGGCTATACCGAGTTGTGAAGAGGAAAACCCCTATTTCGCAAGGAAAAGTGAGATTATTTTATATTTTGAATGCCTAATTTACAAGTATCGCATAATTATACCGAAAAGTTTACAAAGTAAAGTCTTAGAAGAAATTCACCAAGGTCACTTGGGAGTAAATTAGATGAAAAACATTTCACGTAACTATGTGTACTGGCCTTATTTAGACCAAGATACATATCAGATAGACATATGCTGTCACGAACTTTAAGGTAGAAATTTTATAGCGTGACAATACCGTCATACATGATTTTGATGTTGTATCTTAAACGGTTTACGCTGTGTGCGCAGCGCAACGGAAGCTCTCAAAAGGAATATTTACCCCCGTTTTTGCAACATTTTTCATTGTTGCTCTGCTCTTATAAGTCGTATCGTGATGTTTGTTCTTTCTCGATAAATAAGCTATCAAACACAAAAATATTTTTTCAATCGGTTTAGTAGTTACAAATAGACAAACAAACAAACTCTTCAGCTTTATAATCATCATCATCATCATCATTATCAGCCAAAGGACGTCCACTGCCGAACATAGGCCTATGGGCCATGGCTTTCCTGTTTCCTGATCCTGCGATCTTTTTAAGGTCGTCTGTCCATCTTGTTGGTGGACGTCCTACGCTGCGTCTTTGGTCGAAGGGTCTCCAATCTAGAACTTTCCTGCCCCAACGGCCATCAGTTCTTTGCGCTATGTACCCTGCCCACTGCCACTTAAGCTTACTGATTCTCAAGGCTATGTCCGTTACCTTGGTTCTTCTACGTATCTCCTCTTTTCTGATTCTCCATCGCTCGTTGTGTAATTTTGAGCTTCTTTATGAGGCCCATAGTTAGAGACCACGTTTCGGATCGGTATATCATCACTGGTAACACACACTGGTTGAAGACTTTCATCTTCAGACACTGAGGTAATTGAGACGAGAAGACGCTCTTGCGCAGTTTCCCAAAAGCTGCCCAGCCTAGCTTTATAATATTAGTATAGAATTGTTGAATAGGTCCCGCACATTGAAAAGTTGTTGAACGTATTCTTTCGTGGTACCAACTGTGTTTTATCTTGTTTCTCTTATAATAAAATACAAAAACATGAAATAACACTCGCCCCGCAAAAAGAGGTTCCTCATACATAACCGTTAAAGGCTTCAGAGTCTGTTGTCGTTGGCACACATTTTTTGTGGAAAGTTTCATTTTACAAAATAATACGTCTGACCGACTTCCTCATCTTTTAGGGTGGGGTACTTATGACTTGTAAGCATGCATTCACCGAGTATTTATTTTAACATTAGTCGCTATTAAAAAAAATATAATTCATGTGGGGTCCTTTTTTTTAATATCAGATATTTGGCTAAAAAACGGCTTTGGCTTTATTTTTTTATTTTTTTCTGATATATTGAAGATAAATTCGTTTAGGTACAGTGATATTCTCTATGGAACTTTTTGCCCCTTTCTATCAGGGAGTCAAAAACGATGCCTTCTTTCAAGCGCAAAGTCAAAGCCTTTTTCCTTTCTCGACAATAATTTTCATAGTTCTTTAACAATATTATCTTTACTTCCCATTTCTTTTCTTACTATTTTTTTCCTGAATATGAGATCTGCTGGTCGCAATTGTTAATGCATTTATTTTTAACCTGTTTATTTATAATAATATGGTATAATATTTCATATAGTGTAAATATGTATAATATTTGTGTGTTAGTTTATATATTGTGTGTTATAGTATGTGTATTATAATTATTTATTAACATGTTATTTTATGTAGATAACTCTCATTCTTTATGCTTTTCCTTACCTGAAGGTAGTCTGGAAGAAATTGCTTCAAGCTATAACACCGCCTTAATTGTACTCGTTATATTTAAGATGTTTTTTGTAATTATTTGTATCCCATATACAAATATGGTGTGCAATAAAGAATATTTGTTATAATTATTATTATTCTACTCAAGTGAATTCGTTTCTAGAAGTACAATATTGCTTACGCGTAAACATTGCATTTTACAGACGAAAATCCTTTAAACCAAGCATTTGTATACAAACGAGACATTGATCTCTTGGTGAGAGTTAAAAGAGCAAATCCGATTAAAGCGGGAGACACACAATACGGTAATGATTTCTCAAATGTATTTAAAATTTCACATAATAGTAAGTTATAATAAAATACTCTTTTTATGACGCGGCACAATAACATCTTAACATCAAGAAGAATAAGAAGAATAACATCTTAGTAAATAATGGTTCTACACAGAATTTTGCATCACAGATTTGATTCCCCTGATCGAACATCCTCACAGGCTTTCAACACTAGGGTTAACATGAGGCGTCCAATGCCTACTTTTGTCTTGCCTGGATACAGGAACTTAGTCTTACAATACAACCCTGTCGCCAGAATGTGTCACCTAAACCTCTATAATCAATTGCAGGACAGGCTTGATATAAACGACGCGAGCTCTTCTCGGTACAAAGGTGCAGGAAAAGTTGTCGCAGATTACCTGAGAAACAAATTAATTTCAATTTGGCGCATGATGTGAGTAGCTATTGATATACATACGTAACCTAAAAATCACGCAATGGCTTCTCGTTTTCGAGAAATCTGTGGACAAACATACATTCACTTACGATATTGATACGTATTACGACAGGAATATCTCCTTTTTACCGACTTGCAAAAAATGAGGTGATCAATTCAATGTGTTTTATATGATATTGATAGAATTTGATAATATTTGAGTATGTTGATCTAATAAGGCTTTCAAACAAGTGTGTTAAATTTCGTAATTTTGAAGAACCTAAGTTAAAATGCCAATATTAAAACCAAGAATCATCAAAGCCGAAGTCTGAAGCACAAGTTTTTTTTTCTGTCATTTTGCGTAGATATTTTACTTTTATAATTTTCTGCTGCATCAAATATTCATTTAACTGACTTAGCATCTTCAATAAATCGTAAAATACATTTGAAATTTTTAAGCTTAATTCTTAAATTCTTCTCTATTAATAAATACTCGAAAGTACAAATTTCGTCTCAGCATTTTTGAAACGCCAACTGGTTGTTCTATAAGGAAACTATATCGAGACTTCCGTAGTACGGCTTTAAATTTTTAATAACTTCCCTAGTAAAGAATTTAGGTAGGTACAAATTCAGTGTGCAATCCTCGATTCAACCTGAAACTAATTACTGCATTATTTTTATTTGTTACATCGGTTGCAGTCGGCAGGTGGGCATGCAGTGGTCAATCAACAGTAGATTAGAATATAAGAGGAGAAAGCGACCAATTGCACTTGTAATGTTTCTGGCGCTCGAACGGTGTGAGAGCTCCAATAGTTCTAGAGTGAAACGGGTGCTTTAGCTGAGTTAAACAAACTATTTTTCATTTTGACTGTACTACCGTTATATTCACAACTCACGATTAATAATACTAGTAACGGCACAGAAGAAAATAGAGCATATTAACCGCGGACAATGGAATCAAAATCAATCGAATATTTCTTACAGACAATAATAATAGTTGAAGAACGCAATCTTAACCTTGTCATGAAAACTACCACAGGTTATGTCAAATTGCAGATTCGATTTTGGCTTATGTGATAAATATGGAAAGCTCTTTTATTTTAATAAAATGATGTGACTCAATTATTTTTGACTCCATATCTGATCGTAGAGCTTTAAACTAAATTACTTTCCGCCCTAGTTATGGAAAAGCTACTTTTCAGTCGGCTTTTTACACATGAAATTTACCGAACAGGAGAGATGAAAAAGGTATTTTGATAGAAAATACATTGTGTTCGAGAATTACGTAGAAGTTACATAACAATGATACATACGTATCACGGCTACACCAGACGAATGATCTGTTTCATGTTTTCCTTAGGATATATTACATCAGTCTTATTGAATTTGATCCCGAGTTATTTGCTTAGGAGTTTTCCCTTGAATTTTTCACAGCAATCGGTATACATTGCTCTGAGCTTCAACCCTTTTTGTTTGTATCGTTTGTGATAAATAAATAAGACTGCGTACCGTTTTATACAGCTAGAATCAAGTACAGTGTATTTTTTGCGCTTCTTTCTCCTTTGTACTTCATACAAATGTTAGTAATGATATTTAATACAAAACTAGCTTTACGACTTGGCTAAATAAGACATGTTATTATTTGTGAATTTTACCTCTTTTGTACCTGTAAATTAAGAGATACCTAAAGAGTGCACTTATGCTTGTTTACGTTTGCAATGAATATTATAATAAACTAAAGCAAAACCAACTTGTTTGTTTGTAAAAACACCATAGAATCCTGACGCACCTGAATTTATGTAGTTTGTAACTCGTTAAAATTGTTTCTCTCCGCTAGCAACAAATAACCTCTTAAAAAGTTTTCGAGAGGGTCACTTCCTATAGCCGTGTTTCTCAAGAAATAAGGCAACTTAAGTGTCCTTATAAACTTTACGGCAAATAAGAAGCCTTATCTTTAGATGGTTGGTAAGATTTGTAAGCAACGTAGGTCAAATAAGACATATTACTTACTTAAAGTGTTTGACTTAACCTTTAAAAAGGAGCCTTTAGGCCTTTTAAAAGGACACCTTAGTTATTAGAAAGGACGTGTAGTTATATCAAGTATAGCTTACTGTTTAAAAGCTTACATTTATTTTAAATCCAAATTAGAAAAAAATATACTCTTTTGTGTACCTGAAAATCATTTTTAATATATGTACCTTTGAAAAATATAATTATATAACTATTTTAATGACTATTTTTAACCGACTTCAAAAAAGGAGGAGGTTATCAATTCGACTGTATGTTTTTTTTTTTGTATGTTTGTTACCTTATATCTCAGTCGTTAGTCGACCGATTCGAAAATTTTTTTCGCCTTCTTAGAGGGTGTACCTTCTAGTTGGTCCTATTATAGCCGATTTGGGATCTGAAGATGGGATCTTGGTGTAATCGAGGGAAACCCTCAAATGTTAAAGGCACGTATAGTGCTGTTTTACTAAAATCTTAATATTGACGTATTGTTACGTCTGATAGTCCACATCTTGTGGGGCTGAGCTGATGGTGGAACTCCTTAACGCTTAGGAGTAATTATAATGACAGAACATATGATAGGTAGTTTGTAGCTTCTTAAAGAACAGAGTCATAAGGTGCAACTTCCCCCCCCCCCCCTTCTCTTGTGTAGCAATAAAATTAAATTTTAAAAAGTAGAAACCGACTTTAAAACCAAAATGCACTAAAAAGTCTTAAATAAACTCTTGAACATTGAAAGGATAGGAATCCATTTAGGGAAACAATTTCTTTTTGGAGTCGGTGCCATCACTCTGAAAATTCAGCCTCACCTGTCGCAGCACCGACTTCAAAAATAAATTGTTTCCCTAAAATGGATTCCTTTCTGTTCAATGTTCAAGCGTTTATTTAAGACTTTTTAGAGCATTTTGGTTTTGAAGTCGGTTTTTCCTTTTTAGGGTTCCGTAGCCCAATGGCAAAAAACGGAACGCTTATAGTTTCGTCAAGTCTGTCTGTCTGTCTATCTGTCTGTATGTCTGTCTGTCTGTCCGTCCGTATGTCACAGCCATTTTATTCAGTAACTATAAGCATTACACAGTTGAAATTTAGTAGGAAGATGTATCCTGATAACCGCTTACCGATTCTTATACAAAAAATAAAAAAAAAGTGTCATGTAAGGGGGGGGCCATCCCATACATGAAACTAAAACAAAAAAAAAATTTTTTAGTCAAACCTATGCGTGTGGGGGCTATGTCTATAGATAAGTCTTTTAAAATGACATGGAGATTTTTAAAACCATTTTCTTTTAAAGTCTAACGTTTCATAGCTAGACGCTTCCAAAGTGGTAAAATGGACGTCCCCCCCATCTAACTTCTAATCCAAGCAAGTGTAAATTTTGAAAAAAATATGTAATGTAGATCTTAACAAATACTTTCAACGAAAATTGGTTTGGACGGGATCGAACAAGTGGTTTTTGAGATATAGCATGTTTTCAACAACCGCAAACATAACTATGTACTTCATACAAACACTATGAAAAACAAAGTTATATTTGCAGTCAACAAAATATTGTGGTATTTTACTAAGTAGAAGTAAGTGAATTCCCTAATTCAGTTAAAGTTGGCACGGAACCCTCATTGCGCGAGTTCGACTCGCACTTGGCCGGTTTTTTAAAGTTATAAACAAACAAGTTTTGTACTGATATTGTTCATAGGACCTTATGTTTCATTGGCGTTTTTTTTATTTAAAAACTTTATTGCACAAATAAAAGTGTACAAAAGGTGGACTTAATGCTAATAGCATTCTCTCTCAGCCATACCTTCAGATCATGCAGAGAGATTGTTATGGGTGCAGGAGACTATTGTAAGTAGATATTAAAATTGCAACAAATACTATTGTGTAAAATTATAATATTATATTCATACCATAATATACATAAACTAAATATACAGTATAAAAGAGTTTAGATACATTACTTCCAAAGCATACATAACTAAAAATATACATACATACATATTTTACATATTTCGCAATCATTGAAACAGAAACCTTCGCAATTTGTTTTTGAAACACAGTTTCGTCTCTGACTTCTTGATCTCAAGAGGGAGCGTATTCCACAGCCGCGTAGCCGTCACTGTAAACGACTTGGATTGATAGGAGGAGCGATGAGCCGGTATGCCTAGCCGGAGATCTTCGGAAGAACGGAGAGCACGTTCATGTGATTGACATAAAAAGGAGAACATATCCTTAAGATAAGAAGGTGATGAAGGGTTATTGAGAATACCGTACAGAACGCAGAGAATTCGAGATACGTTATCGAATGGAAGAAATTAAGTTGTGCTCTGTAGCGGGAAATATGGTCATATTTTCTGAGGCCAAAGATAAATCTAATACAGCTGTTGAGAAGACGTTAAAGTTTGACAGTGATTGCCTCAGTGAGGTTAGTACAGCAAGAGTCCGCGTAATCAATGAAAGGTATAATGAGAGTTTGCATGAGAAGAAGTTTTGTCTTGAACGGAAAAAAAATCGGTAGAGAGACCTCAAACACGTGATGACCTTACGACTGACCTCAGCCACGTGAACAGTCCAGCTCAACGTAGAGTCTAACATCAGGCCCAAATTCTTCACACTGGTACAGTAAGGAATAGCAGTACCCTCATACATAACCGGCTCCAACTCTGCCATACCTAGCTTAGAGATGAGTCCAGGACTCCCTACTATGATCGCTTGGCACTTGGTGGAGTTGACAGTAACTCCGAAGTCACGAGACCAGGACGAGATATGGCTTAAACTGTCGTTGATCATATCGATCGCTGCAGACATTTCTGAGACATCGGATTGTACATACAGTTGTAGGTCATCAGCATACAGATGATACGAGCAGCGAAAAACCGAAAAAAGGAGGGGAGAGAGGATATCACCCTGCGGTACATAAGGGATGTTAATAGTTACCATCGATACTTAATATGTAAATGAAAGCGTATAGATGAACGCTGAATACATTACATACAAATCTTGAAAAAAAATACATTAATCGGCCGGCTGCTAAAAAGCAATCCTAAATAATAATAATAATAATAATGGTGAGCCTAAAGTAAACGAAAGTCAATTTTCGTTACCATGACAGCACACAGTGTATTCGTCGGCTAAAGAATTCTTGAGTCTGTCCGGGGCGTGGAAAGGCAATTTCCAATCTTGCTGTGTATTGAGAGTATATTTGAGTGCAGGTGCACCAAGAGGGGTATAATGCAGCTTGACAGTTTTCACATTGCAAGTGTCGCTGGCGTTTTTGTTTAAAGCTCCTAAGTAATTCTTCTAAATATAATAATGAGCGTTTGCCGCTGTTTATAAACCAACGCATACGCATCCAGCAGCGATGGGGCTGAAAGGTACCGGGTACAAGGATGCAAATATCACATATAGTTATGATAGAGCGGGACATATTATATGCAAAATGTCATATGCTTTATTTGAATGACAGATTCTGCAACTGTAGCGCTACACAGTGAATCCGATTGCATTACAACGACTGTGTCGCGGATAAGCCGGCGCTAGTCGACAGTAACGCTTCAAAGTCGCGCTACAGACGCACGTTTTGCACGAGGACCCCCCAACTGGCTCATTTCCAATATGGATTGCAACGTACATTGTTACTGATGTTCAGTTTCAAGCAATTTAAGCTTTAGTCATGCCACACAGGATTTGCTATCGCATCGCGATGGCATACACGTTACACAATAGCCCTGCGGCTCGAGCGAAACGGCTGTGAGTATATTTAGATGGGAAAGGCAATTTCTTGGGCGAAATGGTGAAGAGGTTAAACGCTTTATAATTTTGTGTTTGCTAATTCATTCTATTCATACATATCATATAAAAAAGTCGTATTTTTGACAGTAATATTTTAAGTTTTATCGCCCATTTAGTATCCTCAAATAAGTCAAATCTATACTTAATATTATAAAGCTGAAGAGTTTGTTTGTTTGTTTGAACGCGCTAATCTCAGAAACTACTGGTCCGACTTGAAAATTATTTTTAAGTTGGATAGTCCATTTATCGAGGAAAGCTTTAGGCTATATAACATAAAGATACGACTCATAAGACCACAGCAGCAATGAAAAATGTTGCGAAAACGGGAGAAATATATTCCTTTTGAGAGCTTCCGCTGCGTACGCTGCGGAAACCGCTTAAGTTACACAAAAATCATGTATGACAGAATTGTTCAACATTAAGAGTTCTATAAAAAAGTCCACGAGAGCATATGTCTATCTTTTATGCTTGACTTACTTCAACCTTTTTTATGTTAATAAATTTGTAAAAAAAAAATGCATTATTTTTAGAGGTGTATTGTACACACAGCAATTTATTCTTATCAAAATAAATACATTCATCATCACGAGCATTTCATTTAGAAGAAAGTTGTCTTCTATATCATTTAATTTCATTAAATATCTTAGGAGTTATCACAGTTTTAACATAACTCCGCACCAAAATAATGTTCGCAGCTTAAGTACAACGTGCGCTTGCGCTAATATATTATAAAGCTGAAGAGTTTGTTTGTTTGAACGCGCTTATGTCAGGAACTGCTGGACCGATTTGAAAAAATATTTCTGTGTTGGATAACTTATTTATCGAGAAAGGCTTAAGGATATAAAACATCACGCTGCGACGGGAGGGGAGGGAGCAAACTCAAATCGCGCGGACGAAGTCGCGGGGGACCGCTAGTTATACTATAAAATTATCCCTGCTAATTTTCCCAAGTACTTGAATATCAGTGTTCCCAAAGTAATACAGCCCAAAGTCCTGCAAAGTCAGAGTTAACAGGTTTATTCTAAGTGATCTCGCCCCATCGTCGGCTGTGTCTAAGCCAAACCAGGTAAAGTATAAATGTAAGAGAAAACCCATTTAGTTTTTAAGAAAGTACCGGCTAAGTGCGAGTCAAATTCGTGCACTGACGTTTCACGAGTCCACCGAGTTTTCAGTAATCCACTTACTTCCGTGAAACTAAAACCTAAAAATGTTTTTTCGTCAAATCATTGTTAGGACATCGAGGTTCTTAAAACCATTTTGAGAGATGGAAGCTTCCAAAGTGGTAAAATGGACGGGCGAGTGTAAATTTTGAAAAATATACATATGTAGATCTCGACAAAAGCTTTCAATAAAAAACAAAAATTGCACTCCGGGAGTGCCGGCAGAAGTGAAAACTTGAATATCAACGTTGTGCATTTTTGATTTTTTGGAATAGTTAGGGAATAATTTTGAATGAATTGCTCTTATTATCAATATAAAAGTACTATCATTTTTTGTGATAGAATACAATAATAATAATAATAAAAATAATAAAAATAATAATAATACAATAATAATAATAATAATAATAATAATAATATTTTTATAGAATACAATATTTATTTATTGCGCTATCGTACACAAACATTACAATTTATATTATATTAAATTACATTAAAAAGTTTATCTCTCAGAAAAATCAACTTACATCCATAATTTCGCCAACCGTCTTACGGTTTTTCGATCAGCCCACGTGTCCTGACGCGAGTTTCACATTTTTCCCCCATCCCACAAAAGTGCTCAACGCCGCTAAAGAAGTTTTCACTTCAAAAAATAGTTTGAACGAGATCGAACTAGTAGTTTTAGAGATAAATCAGATTTCAATAATCTCACAGCTTTGTTATTCATACAAATACTATGAAAAACAAAGTTATATTTGCTTTAAAAAATATTGTGGTATTTTGGCTAAGTGGAAGTAAGTGGATCTCTAATTCAGTTAAAATTGGCACGGAACCCTTAGTATGCAAGTCCGACTCCATTTGGCAGGTTTTTTTTGTTGACTACTTTGATTTTCATAGTGTTTAAGTTTAAGTGTGAACGACAAAAAAAGTACGCGTACACACGTACGTAAAAAATAATGTTTTAACGGAAGCGCCTATATTCCAAAAGTTAGACTTTATACATAAAGTCTCAATGTCATTATAAAATCCCTATGCATTAGACGACCTACTCTCATAGGTTTAAGTATCATTTTTCTTTGTTTTATTTCCGTCAATGGGATGCCTGCGATTAAATATTTATATTTCTTATTTTTGTAGTAAATAAAATCGTTAAGCGGTCAACAGTATTCACCTTCTTGTTTAATGCTCGTGTTGTAATAGTTTTACAATAACTTGTGTAATAATAGTTTTCTAGTGAAGTGGCTGCCTACAACATAATTTCCTTCCTCAAAGTTTGTCCATCAGTTGCTGCCACTGACAAACAATTTGTATGAACGAATCGCTTGTTTTTATAAAGTTCTTTATGACCGCCATTTCCATCTCACGGGACGTTAACGACCCCGATTATTGGCCTAAAAATTACGTGTTGTTTCCACCATTTTGTTTTGTTGGGTCGGTCGTTACACTTTGGAAAAATGAGGGAACTATTTAACTTGGCGTATTAAAGTTTACGGCGCTGTTAAACGGGCGAGTGAACTGTTATGACGGGACAGCGAAGTCGCTGGTTTCTAAAGCCCAATTTTTTAATCGATATTAATAGTGAAATGTAGTTACCAGCGGGTGAATATTTTATGACTTTCAAATAATAATAGTTAAGGGTTTACGGCACAACGCTTTTTTATTATTTCGTATCTTTTTCAGCAAACCATTGCACTCAATACCCACATCATGGGGGTGCATTTCAAATAGCTAATTCGCCATTTTGGATGTCCGCCATGTTGGAAGTCACGTGCCAATTTTTTTGGATTCCCTGAAAGGGTTTGATACCCTTATCATGGAGGTGCATTTCAAATACCCTGTCCGCCATCTTGGCGAGGCCACCATATTGGATTTGTAATGAAGTTTCTTAGCTAGTCATGTATTGTCATCAGAACTCAGTGCGTGTGCAAAATTTCAATCTAATGGAAGACCGGAAAGTGGGTCAAATTAAGATTCCAAGATTTTCTTACATTCATAGTTACAAGTAACACCTGCCAAAGATAAGTTTTTGTCGTATAGATTTTTTCATTTTAAAAATATTTTCCCTCTTTTTTCCTCTTCTCGGGGCCTCTCCATAATTTTCTTATTGTGTTTAGAGGCAGTAAGTTTATGGGCAGGCCTCCAGAGGACCTGTCTGTATCATATTAAATTCTTGCATTTTTTATGTTCCAGTTGACATTTGGCGTTAGCAGGGAGTCACTCCGGTTGCTATGGCAACCAGACCTGCACATCCCCTGCTGTCAGCGTCCGTCATCCTAGTTTATTTACTTATAGTTTTATTTTTATTACATGTTTTTGTATTTGATATTGTCTCATAAGTTTTAATTTTGTGTTTTGGCAGGTTTTTGCAATTTTTTTTTGTGATCAGTGTTAAGGCTTATGAGTACTTTATCTCCATCGGTTGGCACCCACTCACAGCCGCAGTTCTTTCACTGTTCAATTTGTAATTCAAAAAGGACGAGGGCCTTAATATTCATATTGCCCGTAGTCATAATAGCACCAATTTACCCGCGTCTCTCCCTGTATCCTCTATTCATAATCCTTTATCTTCTTCTCCATCTTTTGAATCTATCATCACAAACCTTCACCAATCTACGCTGGTTAAACAGATCCCTAGGGGAGCGAGAATAGCTTTAGCTAAATGCCTTTCTCCTTGTATTGAAAAATCTATACCAATATACTAAAAATATTATAAAGCTGAAGAGTTTGTTTGTTTGTTTGTTTGTTTGAACCTGCTAATCTCAGAAACTACTGGCCCGATTTGAAAAAATATTTTTACGTTGGATAGTCCATTTATCGAGGAAGGCTTTAGGCTATATAACATAAAGATACGACTCATAAGACCACATCAGCAATGAAAAATGTTGCGAAAACGGGAGAAAGATATTCCTTTTGAGAGCTTCTGCTGCGTACGCTGCGGAAACCGCTTAAGTTACACAAAAATCATGTATGACAGGATTGTTCAGCATCAAGAGTTCTATAATAAAGTCCGCGACAGCATATGTCTATCTTTTATGGTTGACTTACTACAACCTTTTTTATGTTAATTAACTTGTAAAAAAATAATGCAATATTTTTAGAGGTGTAATATACACACATGTATTTATTCTTATCAAAATAAATAGATTCATCATCACGAGCATTTCATTGAGAACAAAGTTGTCTTTTATATCATTTGATTTTAATAAATATCTTAGGAGCTATCACAGTTTTAACATAACTCCGCACCAAAAAATTGTTCGCAGCTTAAGTACAACGTGCGCTTGCGGTAATTGCTATGGTTGCTGGCTTCTTCTTAGTTACAATAAAACTGCGTATGTTTTGCGTTAAAATATTTTACTATTTTTATTTGAACATTATTTTTGAAGATGTTTTAAACACACGGGTTATTATTATCAAAATAAATACATTCATCATCACGAGCATTTCATTTTGAACAAAGTTCACATCATTTTATTTCAATAAGTATCTTAGAAGCTATCACAGTTTTGAAATAACTCCACTTCAAAATAATACTCGCAGCTTAAGTACTTACAACGCGAGCTTGCGCTAAGTATGGTTGGTGGCTTCTCCCTTACATTAAAATATGTGTTTTGCGTTGAAAAATTTTCCTTATACATACCTATTACATTAATTTAGTCGGCTCCCTACGGAGCGGTTGTCCCGCGCAACTGCTTTTTTTGCGATACTTCAAGTGATTTCAGCGCGTAATACATAGTTACTGAGTAGTTAAGGACTTGAGCTTATTATTTTGATTGCAGATATTTTCTATTAGGTAGATTCAGTAATACTTTTGGTTCAAATTCTTTCTTCAGATTTATGCAGGTTAAAGTTTTCTTTTCGCCACTGAGTAGGTTTTAATTTTGAATGTCTCTATTAATTAGTAAGTTTAATAGATTTAGTAGGTAATTACTTTTGTTATTCTTTCTTCTGATTTATGCAGGTATAAGTAACTGCGATAGCTCATCTCAGCATGTAATAAAAGTTTATCTTGATTTAGTAATAAGTACCATTTAAAGAAGGTAGGAGAAAGGTATTAAATCTAAATATTTATAATTTGATTTTGTAGTAGGTAATTTGATTTGATATTGTTCTTCTTATTCTCTGTTAAGTGATTGATTACATTATTAACGCTGAATTAAAAGGTTGGTTGACTTAATTTATATTTACCAATCTTAATGCTAAAATTGATTTCATTGTAATTGGGTATTGTTTTTTTCTTTGACGTTTTGTACATTTTTTATGACAAAATTGTTAAGTTTTGTTTATCTTCTCACCATTTTGAAATTACCTACCAAATTATAATTTTTAATAAAAAAAGTACCTACTGAATTAATAAGTAGAATGCCTATAAAAAGGACTCCGCTTTCTCGGCAGTCTGCCACGTCTACAACGTCCATCCGTCTCAAACTGAATGCTATTATTTGAGATTATTGCTTCAACATATTCGCGGTATGTCTTATTTGTAAAATAATTAGCCTAAATAATTAAAAAATCTACCCAAAGTCACTATTCCACGCGGACGAAGTCGCGGGCACAGCTAGTGTTTCGATAATACTGAAACTGCCGTGCAAAATCTTTTTACATTTTCATACTCATTTTTTTACCGTAAACTCTCCTTCTAAAACTTTAACTCGGGCGCTATTAGATAATGCTTCAAATTTCCACAATCCGACCCTTCCATTCAGTTCGTCTAGTACGATATCTTCCAAATTTAACGTTTATCGTACTGTTGAGAACAAAGATATGGACGGCGACCTGAAAAACGCAGCCCGAATCTTGTTCTCCGATGACACTCTCGCTCCCCCTAATCAGGAAACTCTCGAGAGCCTTCGTAATAAGCATCCTTCATGTCCAGATTCTCCATCTTTACCTGTTCCTCCTCCTTAAAATTTCCTGTCTTTTCCGGCTGGTTCTGCTGGCGGCATCGACGGCATCACTCCCCAACACCTTAAGGACTTGGTGAATGCTTCCGCTGCTGACGCCGGTAGAATTTTGCTTTCTAACATTACGAAATTGTGCAACTTTCTCTTATCTGGCAAGGTAACTGAAAGTTTTGCCCCATTTTTATTTGGTGCTAGACTTTGTGCCTTTCGAAAAAAAGATGGTGGCATTCGCCCTATTGCTATTGGCTCAACGTTTCGTCGTCTTGCAGCCAAATTAGCCTGTCGTGATCTTTTTTCTCCTTTGAAAGAGTATTTTCAACCCATTCAACTTGGTTTCGGCAGTAAAGGAGGTTGCAAAGCCGTGGTTCATTTCGCTCGCAATTTCCTCTCCTGTGACTCCTTAAAGCTGGAGCAGCAGCGGAGTTGGCTGAAAATGCCAAGCGTCGCAAGTACGTTTCACTTGCAAGTGATTATGTGTTTGCGCCGTTTGGCGTTGAAACATTTGGGCCGTGGGACCCTCAGCTAAATTGCTGTTTAGAAAATTGCGCTAAAATTAAATTCTTTAACAGCCAATAATAAATCTGGCTGGTTCCTAGCTCAAAGGATCAGCATAGCCATCCAACGCGGCAACGCAGCCAGCATCATAGCCTCCTTGCCGCAAGGAAATGGTTTCGTTTTTGAATAGGTTTTCGATTATGTCTTAGTTTTTTTTTCTTGTTTGTTATTAATAAAGTGAAGCTGATATAAGCGTGTTTAAAATATTTTAACCAGTGGTCATCTAAATAGCTATTCTGTCATTTTTTTAAGGTATTATTTCTTTAAAACACACAAAATTGCCATTTTTTTACCGCTGGTAACAACATTTTACCATTTCATTTATTCACATTTGCGTACTAGGTGTATACATTACTATCGATGAAGAAGTTGGGTCTTAGCTGGCTGACGGAGTAAAGCTTTTTTGACTGATTTTTTATTGCATGTTTTTAATGATTTTAAATAATTTTAAAAACAAGCACTGTAGAATGATGAAATAAGAAACCAAAAATTCCGCACGGTGTCTCGGTTGGTAAGAGCGTTGGCTCGGTTCACCAGAGGTCGTGGTTTCAAATCCTGCGTGCGGAATTATTGGTTTCTTATTTTATCTTCTAAAATGCATGTTTTTATTTCAAAGAATCCCCAAATAAGGTTGCAAACAGTTTGACTGCTAGCTAACATAGCCAGTAGATGTGATCGTTGCATTTGGTCGGTGTTGTTCAAGCGCGTCGCTGCCGCATGCGAATGCGGTAGTGTAATAAAAGCGTAAGTTTTTAACATTTAATTACATGTTTTTTTATTACCATAACTGTTTTGAGCACTTAAACTTTTGGTCGTGGAATACCAGTAATACCTATATACCTACTTTAAGTAATATCGTAATGTGGAAAAAGCTCAGACATGTCCAACTAAAGAGTTGATATTACTTAAAAAAAAAACTTTTCGAAAGTTACTTTTTTTAAGTTCAACAAAACAAACATGCAAACACATAGCTGCAATCGCACTGCTATTTATTCGGTAGTATTTTTTGTAAGTTGGCCTCATTGTCGCACACTTGCGTTATTCTTTCCTTCCGTGTAAATTCCTTGGGGAAAAAGCTACAATTTTTATCAGACAACGAATGTGTTCCGTACAAAGATATACACTTGGGCACACTATTTCTATTGTTTGCGTTCACGGTTCTTCAATTTGGTTGTTTATTTTCTCAATACTTTTTTAAAAAATACTTCTTTCTATTTCTACGAAAAACGTTAAAAATTTAGTTTTATTTTGATTAACTGTATAAATAATAATAATAATAAATAAAATAATAAAAACTTTTATTGTACATTACCAGCAAAGAACAGATAATAAACATTTTGCAAAATGCTTACTGTACTATACAATGCTTTTTCCAAGAAAAAATGAGACTCTGCCTCCTAGTTTAGGTTTATCCTGTATTCTAGGAGACAGCTTCTTCCCTATACTGTAACAATTTATCTCTTCTGTCAGTATGCACATAATCTCATACTTGAACGAATTTATAAAATATTTGTTAATAGTGTGTGTGTGTGTGTGTGTGTGTGTGTGTGTGTGTTTGTGTGTGTTATTTTACTACATTAAGGTACTTAGAATATATTATATTAATAAATGTATTTAAAACTTTTTAATTTAGAAGATTTTCAGTGTTATTGTAATCTAAATGTTGTATCCAACAACGTATTTTAATTTTGCACACTTTACTTGTATGTTAATAAATATTTAAAATGTTATTAACTTTGTTGTATAAATGTGGTCCCAGAAAACATGAAAACCTCTTGTAAAAGACTGTATTGTATCTATCTATAGAACATATCCTTTTGGGTCTTCGTCTTTTGCGGTTACTTAATAATATGGATGGGTCATAAGTTAATCTAGAGTGCTGTTTTAAAATTGTTTTGCTAATGAATAACTGTCTGACAGTTAATACCTCACATAATTTATACAAGTCTGCTGTACAAAATCTATATGATTTTTGGGTCATGACTTTGAGTACAGACCTTTGGGCTCTTTCTGCAGACAGTAGTCTTGTCCTGCATGTTCCACCCCAGGCTTCAATGCAGTATGTGAGTATCGACTGGCATAATGCATAATAAACAGTTTTCAATACATTTACATCCGCTACATTTCGTAGGTTTTTCATAACCCATATAACTTTTCTAACTCTACCGCTCATGAGTTCTATGTGTCTTGTCCAAGAAAGATGTTTATCGATTTCAACACCTAAGTATCGAATGTAGTCTTCACGCGTAAGATAAACACATGTACAAAGTTGTAACCTATCACATGCATGTGCCCGAATATTGAAGTTAGAGTCAGGCTGAGTACTGTTGTTGATGGTAAAGGTGAGATATTTAGTTTTACCAATATTCAGTGACAGCAAGTTTTTGTTTAACCATGATATCACCTCTCTCAGACCCTGCTCAGCATAGACGCGGGCGTCGTTCCAAGAGTCTCCGTAGTATATCAGAGCAGTGTCGTCTGCAAACGTGAAAACTTTACCATTTACAGGAGTATGTAAGCATAGCTCATTGATATAAATAAGGAAAAGACTTGGTCCGAGTACGCTGCCTTGTGGCGTTCCGTAATTTATCGGTGTTTCACAACTAATATACTCACCAATTTTAACACATTGATGCCTATTAGTGAGATAATTCTCAAAGATTTTCAATGTTATGCCACGTATACCTATATTTTCCAATTTTTTTAGCAAAATGGGAACAGAGACGGTGTCAAACGCTTTAGCTAAGTCAAGGAAAATGCCAATGCACTTTCTTCCTTTGTCCATATTATCAACAAGGTATTCTGTAAGGCTTCCGACAGCGTCCTCAGTTGACTTGCCGGCTCTGAACCCAAATTGTGACGCGGCAAGCAAATTTTCCTTTTCTAGAAATGTAATAAGGCGTTTATTTAAGAGCTTTTCAAAGACTTTAGAGAGAGCTGACAAGACCGATATCGGTCTATAATTGCTGACATCGTCTCTGTTTCCCTGTTTAAACACAGGTGTTACCAAGGCCCTCTTAAATGCATTTGGGAAAATACCACAAGCCAGACACTTATTAAGGATGTAAGTAAGGGCCGGGGCAATGTAGTGACTTATCATTTTCAGAAATCGCGCAGGGATGCCATCCCAACCAGGCGCCGAGTCATTTTTGAGGTTCCGTATTGTGTCCATTACCTCTTTTTCGTCTATATCTAGCAGTACAAAAGACTTTAGATAACGCTGTGGCTTAATATTACAAGGTACTGTTCGGGTCGGCGGGATTTTCTGGGCAAGTTTCTGACCAATAGTAGAAAAATAGGAATTTACGTCATTCAGAGATTCCACAGGTCCTCCCGAATTGATACGCAACAATTCTGTAGATAAAGTTTTTGTTTTACCTATATGGCTTACATTCTTGACAGTTTTCCAAATTTGTTTTTGATTTTTACAGTTTAGAAATTCTGATTGATAATAAGATTGTTTTAATTTTTTAACTAAGTTATAATAAAAGTTTCTATATCTATGGTATGTAATTTGAGCTATTTTATCATCTGGATTGTTTTTTGCAATTTTCTGGAGTTTATTACGATTTCGCATACATCGCAGTATCCCTTGAGAAATCCAGGGTTTGAGAATACGTTTACTGCGTGGAGTTTTGATAGTTTTAGTGTTCGCAATCAGTGCTTCCCTAAGATTTGTGACCAGACAATCAGCTGCCGTACTTGGGTCTTTAATAGTGTAGATATAGGAAAAGTCTGTATTTTCAATAAGTTTTGTAGCATTGTCATAATCGATATGTTTTAGAGGTATTGATTTGAATTCACTTATAGTTTTTTTGTTGTAATTTAGTAAAATAGGTTGGTGATCAGTAAATGCAGATTTAAAAACAAATGTCTGAGAGGCCGTGAATCCCTTTAGCATAACATGATCGAGGCAGCTCGATGCTCTGGTAGGAAAAGTGTGCACTGGTACTACTCCATGCTCTGCGAGTAAGTTTAGGTATTTTCCCTTTTTCTTAATTTTTACGTTTTCTTTTTTACTTTCCCCTACAATAAATTCTTTTATATCTATATTAATGTCCCCTAAAATTCCAATATTTTTATATGACTTATATTTTAACAATATGAAATTGAGCGAGTTTAAAAAATAGTTTATTTTGTTAAATGATGGTGATCTATATATTGCAATTATAATAGACTCGCCATCTAATTTAATAACCAAACAATTAGCCTCCTCAAAATCTGGTTCCTCTACAACACAGTCAATATTATTACGAGTATATACAACTATCCCGTCGTTTTGATTTTGACATTTATTTGTAAATGATAATGTGTAATTCTCGTACCGTGGCAGCGGCTTATTAAGCTCTGTCCAGGTTTCAGTCAGAATTATTATGTCACTTTCGAATTTCATCTCAGACAGTAATATTTGAAAGGAATCAAAGTTCTTGTAAATACTACGGATGTTTTGAGAAATAATTTTCAAACTGTTTCGAGGATTTTGCATTTTGTTTGATAACTCATCGATATCTATTAGTTCACTGTGGTAGGGACGCAATTCTTCAATGTCACTTATAAGGTCTTTTGTATTAGCCATTTTTAATAAGATTGTTTAAAACTGTACGTATCTTAATGGAGCAAAAAGATAATAAGATACTATAAGATATCGTATCGTAAACTACCACACCAGTGCAACGAAGATTTGTGATAAATATATTAGATTTATAACAGCATGTTTGTAAAGTACCTGTAATGTTACTAAATTTATGTAGTATGTGTTTTGTTTTGTGTTTATATTGAGTTAAGTTTGGCAAAGTGTAGGTTTTTTTAATATTGTAAACGTTTTTGTGTAAATGTGTGTTACAACATGTTTTAAAAAATATAAGATTCATGAGAAATAGTATAAAGAAAACAAAATTAAATATTCCTAGTCACTTGGAGAACAGTTTTTTCAAGTCAGCAGTAGACTCAATCCTGACAGCCGGCATTCCTTCTGCTTTACGAAGATATACTCTTCCGCCAGCTATCCAGCAAAAAGTGTAGTTGTTGTCTTTACTGAACTCTCGACTCGAAAGGTAAAGACGTCTTGTTTCAGCGGAAACATGCTCCGATATATAAATTTCTTTTGGTGGAACATTATATTCTAGATGTTCGGTACTCAATTTTTTGTCCTTGAATTCCTTGTTAAATTGTTTAAATTTCTTTATTATTATCTCCTTTTTTATTACACTCGAAAGTTGCAGTATAATTGGTTTACTGTCAGTTTTCGTATTTATCCTGCGAACATCACTAATTTCTTCCGTATTTATGTCCACACCTAAAACTTTTCCGATTCTTTGAACAGTTTTTATCACATCCGTTTTGTTCTCCGTCGGGGATTTTGGTATATTTTTAATTTCAATACTGGAGGAGTGCAAACTTCGCTCTAGGAACTCGATTCTATTTTCCAATGATTTAATATAAGATTTATTTTTCTCACGTTCTTCCTCAACTATAGCAAATCTATTTAGTAGCTCGTCGTATTTATTTGACATAAATTCCAATGAAGCCGTTATTGCCGAGTTCTGGTCTTTAATTTCATTCATGGTTTTTAAAATCATACCATTTTTCGCATCCTGCTTACTGGACCAGTCGCCGAACATCTGCTCAAAAAATAACCTTGACTCGTCCTTCGAGTAATCAAGGCTTGACTTGTCACCACTACCTTCCAGTTTTCGCTTTGTATTGCGCTTTGTATGTGTAGTTGTTTCTGATTCAAGATGCCGGCGCAGGTTTGGTTCCGAACCTGTACGCGATTCATTACTCAAAGTTGCTCCCGCAAATAAAGTTTGAGTGCCAGTGGAGGCGGCGGCAGCTGAGGCTGGCGGCTGCAGCCGCGACGGGCTAGATGGTGGGGTCCGTTTTAGAGGCATATTAACTGCAAGCTGTATGGAACGTACGTACTGTGCACCGCCGTAGACGATTTCGTAGCCAACCGTCCGTAGTCGCTCTTCGTAGCACTCAGTAATTCGTAGCACCGTAGCAAACACTTAAAACTCAATGCACTATTTCATCGTACTCGTCACTGCTACGATAGCGCATAAGGTAGCACACCGATCCACAAAATCCAGCGACACCAGGTTCCAATCCGCGCGCTCCGGTCAATTTTTGTAGTTTTACTTTATATTTAAATATTTAAAAAAGACTGCACAGTGCACACGTCCACTTGCGATCGCGTCCGAGGGGGAAGAAGGAAATGAATGAATGGTTAGCAATTTAACGCTTCTTTTATGATACTACAGATAATTTAATAGTGATCAAATGTGATAAGGTAAGATTAAAGACTCGATGCATGTAGCTTTAACGAAAGCAAATTACATTTTTATAGACTATGCAAAATTTAACGTGTTGATTTTTATTATTTTGTAACGTAAAGCCGCCACGCCTCAGCAAAGCCGATGGCTACCTGAAGCCAACGCAACACCAAAACCGAACGTCAAGCCGCCGCATGTAAGGCACGTTCCCCCACCACAACTTCCGCCAGCCGTGCCTCTGATGGAGGGAGCAAGCCTATATAAGCGCCGGACAACTCAGTCAAGCTCGCTTGCACGCCGCAGCCACTGAATTAGCTGTAACTCTGCTAGTTTGAGGATCCATTATTGTATCATTGATTTTCCTTTGGATTTAATCTGTGTGTTGAGCGTTTTTCAATTTATGCTACTTGTTTCATTTGTTTAAAACTTTTATAACTCTTTTATTTTGAATCATATTTGTTGGACTTTGTGTTTGGTAGAAGATTAAAAACGTAGCTTCAGAATATTTAATTTATTTAAAATATAAAAGGCAATACAAACGCCATATTTAGAGACAGAGAGATAACAGAAGAACAACGAAACATTCTGTTCATAAATAAAAATAAAAATAAAACTAAAAGTTTACATAACTTTGTTGGATGCCAACATGCTGCCCGCCAAAACAATACACAGACAGCCTTTACATTTAACATAAACATTCTACTCTTATAGCTTATATGTATAACTATACTATCTCATACATACTATTATCATTATACATCATAGTTATGAAATTGAAAACAATAATTCTAACAATATTTTAAACTAAAAACACGTTTTTTATAAACATTTACATTTTATTCTCAATTGGTAACGGACAAATTCCGGAAAGGGAACGCAAATACGTTTTCCCGTTAGGAGCTGTGACTTCAAAGGCCCTAACTTTATCATCGGAACCAGGAAACACTCTCGATACCCGCGCTACTGGCCAATAAAGAGGAGGAGAGTTCGGCTCTTTAAGCAGTACTAATTGACCCACACTAATGTTAGGTAGACTATCACGCCATTTTGGCCTATTTTGTAATGTATTGAGATACTGCCTATGCCAGACCTTCCAGAAACCTTGCTTTATGTTTTCTACTAACTGCCAAAACTTAAGCCTGTTAACATGAACGCCGGATATATCAGGTTCAGGATAAGCTGTAATGTTCGTTCCTGTTAAAAATGACCCGGGGTAAGGTAAGAGAAATCTGTAGCGTCAGAAGATATCGCGACCAAGGGTCGAGAATTCAAAATCCCTTCAATCTGACACAAAACCGTATTTAATTGCTCGTAAGTGAGAATACTTTAAGAAGTTGTCTTTTTAAATGAAATTTCATACTTTTAACCGCGCTCTCCGCTAATCCTGCAAAAACAGGTGAATAACTTGGCGTAAAATTAAATTTAATTCCTTATTGGGACGCGAAATTATTAACAAGGGTTTGGTGTTCCTTAGAACTATTCAACTTGTACAAATCAGCTAGGTGGTTAGCCGCGCCTCTAAAAGCACCTCACCTCCGTTGTCGCAAAAGATTTCACTGGGCATACCACGTCGCGAGATAAAGCGTTTAAAGCAATTTAGAAAAGTTTCGGATGATAAATCAGAAGCTTATTCCAAGTGAATCGCTTTTGTATTAAAGCAAACAAACACACAAATATAGCCTTTCGTGATAACTGCTCTTCGTACCCTAGAGTTTTTTAACTGTATAGGCCCAGCATAATCAATTCCGACAACTTGAAAAGGTCTGGAAGCAGTAACACGTTGTTTTGGCAACGACCCCATCAGCTGTTTT